>JAQGCP010002033.1:0-11113 GCA_034699885.1 Acrobeloides thornei | reverse complement strand
AAAAGTTGTCTAGAAATATAGTTTTGGGAAAGGGGTTGTTGGTTCAAAAAGCAGTGTTGTAGATTAGTCCAAAATTTGTCAAAAATTTAAAATTCAGGGTTTTCGTGTCAATACTCAAACCCATTCAACATTTTGAAAGAACCAGTCCACTCGGAAAAAACATTTTGGGTGGCGCAAAAAGTGCATTTTTATGATTTATTGGAAAAAATTTTTTGATCCCTAGGGATAATTTTATACAGGGAATCGATTGCACGCATTCTCGAACCAGAAAATGCTTCCCTGATTCAGGGAAGGCCTGTGTATTGAAGCGAAAAGTCGTAAAAAAACTCTTCAAAAACTACTTAAGCCTCGCAAAAATGCGATTTTTGCGACTTTTTGCTTCAATACACAGGCTTTCCCTGAATCAGGGAAGCGTTTTTTCGCTTCGAAAATGTTAAATTCGGATTCCCCGCACCCCCTAGAAGGGTCATTTCCAAAAATTTTGAAAATTTTTCACGTGGGTGGCCCCTTATTGTGTTAGTAGCTCCCAAAATTGAACTAATTTACTACACTGGATTGTGGGTCTCAAGAAACTGGTGGTTGGAAGCATTGAACGACGAAACCGTTTTTTGCATAAAAAGTGACATGGTGGCCGAATGGTTAGGACTCTAGATTTCCAGTTTCTACTGGAGGGTTCGAATCCCATTCGAACCCAATTGTTTTTAGCTTTTTTGCTTTTAAATTTTTTTAAAAATGCTCAAAAATTGAAATTTTTGCTCAAAATTGAATTTTGTTCAAAAATTGAATTTTGCTCAAAAATTTTTTTTAGAAAAGCAAAAAAGTTTAAAAAAACAATTGGCTACAAGTAGGATTCGAACCCTACAGTATAAACTACAAATCTAGATCCCTAACCATTCGGCCATCATGTCAAATTTTTTATGCAAAACGGTTTGCGCAGTTCGAATTGACAGCCATTTTTTCACGTGAGACTTTTTTCCTTTGTTACAAATCAACAAAAAAAAGACATCACTATAGTGTGACAAAAACAAAAGTGAGCACAAAGCGAGACAATAACGAGACATGACATGACTCTTGCTTCCTAAAATCGGAAAATTCTCAACAAGGCCCCACACCCCACGACTCACTTATGTTTCCCATCAACTTGACTTGTAGCTCGCGAATCTGGTCACCATTCAGGCCAACCATTCCCGGTGTCTCTGTTTCGTAGAAAGACTTGGTTGTCGTGGTTTTCCTCGAGCTATTTACAATGATTTGGAGGTCGGCATTGGGGTAGTCACTTTTCAGAATCCTCCCGACTAGCTCGCTAAATTCTGGGTCTGGTGGCAAGCCAGAGTTGGAGATTTTTAGTTCATCTTCCAACTGGCGAAGCCGTTCGACAACATCCGAATACTTTTCTTCATCAGTCATTTTGAAATGTGCAAGTTGGCGTAAAAAATTGGCTAAGAAAGCTTCGTCCGATAGTCTAGAAGTTTGGAGAGGCTGGTTATTTGTGGTGGGAACGTCTTGGGTAGGTAGGAAGGCTTGTTTGAGGTCGTTTTCTAGTTGTTCTAGCTTTTCTAGTCGTGTCTTGTCTAATTTCTGCTGTGCTAGAACGGTTTCAGTATGCTCTTGGGTGATTGGTGTTTCTAGAGGAGCGGATTCAACTAGATCGTGAGGTTCCTTGGGTTCTTCTACTTTCTGCTCAACAGAATCAACCACTGGGGCTATCGATTTTTCAATAGAAGTGTTTGAAAGTTCAGGCGCTCCTGGTTGATTCTGCTCGGTTGACTCAGCTTCTGGTAGCACGGATTCTCCTTCTTTCGTAGAGGCTTCTTGTAACACGGGCTCTTCTTCTTTCGTCGAGACTTCTAGTAACACGGATTCTCCTTCTTTTGTGGAGACTTCTTGTAGCACGGATTCTCCTTCTGTTGGCGGTACCTCTTGTAACACGGGTTCTCCTTCTTTTGTCGAAACTTCTTGTAGCACCGATTCTCCTTCTTTCGTCGGTACTTCTTGTAACACGGACTCTTCTTCTTTCGTCAAAACTTCTTCTTTCGTCGATTCTCCTTCTGTCGTCGATACTTCTTGTAACACGGATTCTCCTTCTTTCGACGGAGCTTCTGGTAACACAGATTCTCCTTCTTCCGTCGTAGCTTCTTGTAGCACGGGCTCTTCTTTCGTCGGAGCTTCTAGTAAAACGGATTCTCCTTCTTTCGTCGGAGCTTCTAGTAACACGGACTCACCTTCCTTCGTTGAAACTTCTTCTTTTGTCGATTCTCCTTCTTTCGTCGGAGCTTCTGGTAACACGGACTCACCTTCTTTCGCCGAAACTTCTTGTAAGACTTCTTCTTCGGTTACCTTGTTACTTTCTTCTTCCTGTTGTACAACAGTTAAAATAACATTAGCTGGCGACAATAGAGGTGCCCGACTATGGACCAGATTTTGCACTAATGGAAGCCCGTCAGCGGTCAGTCCGCCAAATAAAATCAATAGCCGTTCGTCTTCTTTTTCTTCTCGCTCTTCGCACTTTTTGTCTTTTATGCAAGCGCAACTCAGATTCTGGATCAATGGCAGCCCGCTGGCGGTCAATCCACCCAAGACAGGAAGCAAGGTGGGCACCGACGGACCGATGGAGTTTATGGCCGGCGATTGATCGGGAGAGGACATTGGAAGCAGCCGGGAAACTCGAGCTAGCCGGCAAGAAAGAAATCCGATAGAAGCTGTGTAAAGAATGCGGGCTTTTTCTCGCGATACATGTTAACCTATTGTGTGTGTCTGTGTTTTCCTGCATTAACCCTTAGCAATTGATCATGTCTCGCTACGTCAGCTGTTTCTTGGAAAAATTAGCGAGTGTTGAAGAAGAAGATAGAAGAAAAAACATGTGTGCAGGTTGGTGACTTTGGTGATGGTGGGCATGTGGATTTTTGAGGTTTGTAAGCAGAGCTGAACGAAGCTAAATGCTTTATGAAAAAGTTCGATGAACAACAAATACACTTGAAATAAACATATTTACGCATTTCTATGAAATTTCATGCATTAGCATGGAAAGATTGAGCCAGGAAAAAATTTTACAGAGGAAGTGATGGAAGTGTTGTGCTGAAAATTTATGTGGGAGCCATTTTTTTAAGATTATAACAGTAAAACTTTTTAATTTGGCTCCCACATAAATTTTTAGCGCAACACTTCCTTTTTTAGGCTTAAGCTTAGGCTTAGGCTTAAGCTTAAGCTTAAGCTTAGGCTTAAGCTTAGGCTTAGGCTTAAGCTTAGGCTTAAGCTTAGGCTTAGGCTTAAACTTAGGCTTATCTTGAGCTTAGGCTTGGGCTTAGGCTTATCTTTCCATACTTCATTTTCTACTCGATGCACCCCAAAATTCGTATGGCTTTACATTCCGAATACTCATATAATACATTATAAAGATTAAAGCTGAACTTTTTGAAAGCCTATCAAATAGCAATTTAAGGAAAAAAATAAACAAGCTGCAAAACAGGGAAGAGAAAAAAATAGCACAATGATGGCAGGGGGAGCTCGATCGAGGAACATGGTATACAAAGGTGCATAGTGAGAGAGGTGGTGTAGGTGGAGAAAAAAGTATGAGTGAGAGAAAAAAATATATAGAAGGCGTCATGCGCTCTCCTTATTCGTGACTACCTTCTCTTCGTCCATGTTCGGATGGTTGCGATCGGACTTCCTCAACAGTTTCTAAATATGACAAGTTTACACATGCCTTTTTTAGTGCGAATAGGGGGGATTTGTGTGTGTGTGGGGGCTTGATTTTTTGCAATTTTTTATCATCCTTATCTGCACTTTCGGGCCGCAATTTTTCAATTTTGACGAATTTTTCAAAATTTGGAGAATTGTTCAATTTTGACAAATTTTGGTATTTTTGACGCATTTTTCAATTTTGACAAATTTTCGATTTTTGAAAAAATTTTCAATTTTTAGCACATTTTTCGATTTTTGACGAATTTTTCAATTTTCCGAATTTTTGTCGAATTTTTCAATTTTGATGAATTTTTCAATTTTTTAGTGCAAATAAGGGAATTTGTGTTTGATTGTTTCAACATTTCATCACCCTTACCTGCACTTTCAGGCCGACCTTCTTCCTCTTCATGAATAGCACTCAATTCTTGTTGATCTTCGGGAGAATATTCTTCCTCCTCGTATGCATAACGTTCTTCAACCGTTGAACTTGGCTCCTGCTCGTATGCGTAGTGAACTTCTGGTTCGGGCACGACGTGACTAGTAATGATCGTTGTCGTCTTCACGATACCATCATCCGTGTGATCCTCTTTTTGAATCACCATCGCCTTACGAGAATTTTCGATCATCGCTTCTTCGTCGGGAGTCGGTTCGGCATGCCAACGTTCTTGTTCTTCTTCGTTGAGTGGCACGGCGGTTTTCTCTTCAACTTTATGGTCAACCTTTTGATCGTCTTTGTAGACGGTAGTTGTGGTGTGTTCATCCACCACAGGTCCTTCTTCGGAGACGTGCACACGGCGTTCGGTGCGCGTGACTACTGTTTGAACTTCGGTTGCTAAGAATATTTTTTTACAATTACAGTACAGGGCGTGCCTAAAGTTCGTGTACAATTAATTTCATGAGTTAATTTTCTTCATGGCAGAAAAAACTTTTCACAAAAAGTGATATTCTATAAAGTTGTTCGTCGTGATCCCAGGAACAACTTTGTAGAACATCACTTTTTGTAAAAAGTTTTCTCTCATGAAGAAAATTCTCGTGAAATTAGGATGTAGTACGAACTTTAGGGACGACACCCTCTATGAGTTGTACAAAAATGGGCTACTTACGAGTTGGCTCGCGCCGATCCACACTGGATTTGCTGGTGAATTGTGATCGAGTCAGGTTGGATGAGTCGGCTAGCCGCAAAGAATCGCCCTCTGAATCCAAGTCCATCTTGTTCATTCTGTGAACAATGTCATCCCGACCAATTTTACGCAACGCTTGTTGCAACTCCGACACTGAAATTTTCAAAAATTTAGTTTGTTCGTGAATTTTTCAATTTTGACGAATCTTTCGATTTTTGACGAAGTTTTCAAAATTTAAAGAATTGTTCAATTTTGACAAATTTTGCCATTTTTGAATTATCTAGCTCTAATAACGTTTAATTTTATACCAACTTCTACTTACATGTTGCCTCAGTCGACTTCAAATAGATCCAAATCTTCAACGTAGAAATTGGCTCGGCACCAACTAGCTCTTTCTTAATCTGTCTAACATCCGAGTCGGGCACTTGAAGCGCCCTAGCTAGTCTTGGCCAATCTGGACCAATGTGTTTGGCAACAAAGTTGATCGGGATGGGGTCGGAATCGGACGGGATAAACGCGAGGGCCGCTGAATACTTCGCTTGAATCGGTTGGAACGTTTCTTTTCTGTACTCGCCGAGTGGCGGCAGTGGGCCGGTGTACTCCGGCAGCGTGATCGTTAGTGTACAAATTGGGTGTTGTGGGGGAATGTTTTCGGCACGAATCTTCGGCTCTTTCATGACGGCAATTCGCCCGGTCGATGCGGCCTCTTCATCGTCCGTTTGACGGACTTTCGTGTTGAATGCGAGACGATTCTCTTGGAATGGCATAAAGTAGACACTCAACTGGTCACCGCTCTTCGTTATCGGCACGAGATTGCCGGCAAACTCCAAAAATTGATGACGACTCGACAGCACTTCGACATCACGCGACTTGGCGATTTCGATAAAGCCTTCTTGCTTTTCTAAAGTCTTGTCTTCCCTATCATCAGTCATGCAGAATAGTCGTAATTGTCCTTCGACGGGGAACGGTCTTCGGGCAAACACGACAAATTTTGCCATGTATGGCACGGCGATGGCCTCGTTGTAGACTTCTTGTGCCATTCGTGCGGCATCTCTCGGCGTTTGGCAGTCCATTAGCCAGAAGCGGGCAGAAACCGTGGTGGTGAATGAGACTTCTTCGCCCGTGAAGGTTAGTTGCGTGGTGCCGGTGATATCTTCCCACTGGGCTGGTGATGCCCCACCGGTAATACTGCACAGAAGGCGTAGTGTTGGTGGTTCTTGTCCGGGTTGTCCGCTAAATATATGGGTATAATTCATGTGTTAACGTTTCGAATCGGAGACAAAAATGGACAAAAATCGACAAATGATAAAAAAAATCGAAAAATTAAAAAATGGCCAAAATCGATTTTTTTGCTTTTTTCAATTTTTGGTCGTAGAGTACACTTTTCTCATTTATCTTTCCTTGATTGCTTACCTATATTGAGTTAGCATGCCTTTGTGCATGCTCTGTGGCAATGGAATAACCAATGTA
Source organism: Acrobeloides thornei (assembly GCA_034699885.1). NCBI lineage: Eukaryota > Metazoa > Nematoda > Chromadorea > Rhabditida > Cephalobidae > Acrobeloides > Acrobeloides thornei. Next base: position 4,841 of record JAQGCP010002033.1, on the reverse strand, counting down.
ATCGGCTTGTGGAACTTTCGACGCCGTGGCTCTACTGTAACAATCGGACTCACGGCGACTCGATTTCCATGAAGTTTTGTGACAACTTCTTGTGGCACAGGCTGTGCTTGAAGAGAAACTTTGATGGTTTTTGTAAGAGATCCATCTGGGAATATTGCCTAAAATCACGGCTTAACTCCATACTGGGCAGAGGAGGTCGAATTTTGGTCACAAATCGAATTTTGGTCAAAAATTGAATTTTGTCAAAAAATCAAATTTTTGGCCAAAATTCGATTTTTTGATATGCTGTCCTCTTCTTTTTTACAATTTACACATACCTGAACTCTTGGTACGACCGAGGAGAGAATGACACCCCCTTCTGGTCCAACACAATGAACTTCTTGACGCACACGAGTCACCACGGCGAAGTACATTGGAAAGTCGTTGGTAAGAATTCGAGTGATTCTTGTGGTGTGTAAGTCATCCAATTGTTGTAGCTCAGTAGCATCAAAAGATTCGTTCAAGACTTCTTGAACAGCATCTTCGGTCGCTTCAAGCTGGTGTTCCTTCCAGTGTTGACCATCATCAGACCGAAGAATGACGATTTCACGTTCACGTCCTCGCAATGATGCAAAATGTGGGACTTCAAGGATCACCGGACCCAAGAATTTTGCTCCATGGGGTCCCATTTCGAGAATTCTCGATGCCAACGCTTCACCTTCACTCAATGGCGGTGGGTGGGCAAGTTTTTCCTAAAAAAACTTGTTTTTGAGCATGAAAGATGGACTTTTACCTTTTTCAAGTAACGACAAGTAATGCGTGTGGGTGCAGCCGCTTTCCGAGGTGGGATAATCACCCGAACGCCAGAATGTCGGCAGCCTCGCATGGCTCCACCACGTGCATCAACCAGAAATGAGATCAAGAAGCTAAAAAAAAGGTTTTTACGCTAGGTATTTTATTCCATAGGATAGTTTCCAACCACTAATACATAACAAGGGTTTGACCAAAAAAATCGAATTTTGGTAGAAAAATCAAATTTTGGCTCAAAAATCGAATTTTTGCCAAAAATTGCTTGGGTGTGGCAAAAATTATTTTTAAAACGTGTCAAAAATAAATTTAAAATGGGTAAAAATCAAAAAGTGATTAGAGATGCACAATTTGCAAAAAGTGACAAGACAAATTTTTCGATTTTTTGTAAAACTTGTCACTTTTTGCAACTTTGAGCATCACTATTGATATAAAAAACATTCAAAACACATGACAAAAACTAAAGGAATATTACGACAATACACAAAATTACCCAACACATACTTTTTACGGAAGAGCTTGCTGTAAAAAATTCATTTTTAAAAATTGTCAAAAAAATTTTTAAAACAAAAATACCTTGGTGCAACAGGTTCCCTTGTTATAACAATATTGTCATCATGGCCATTTTCGAGAAATGAAGAATCCGGCAATGCCGTGGCAACTGGTTGAGATTGTGCTTTACGGATCACCGCATCCAAATCGGCGTCCGTCGCATCGTACGGAGTTTTGGTGGTGAGTTGTTCTCCAGTATGAATGAGATGAATCACGGCCGAGTCACGAAGTCCTTGTGTCATGCTTTCGTTGAAGTCTTTTTCATGTGCTGCTTGAGCTTGTTGATGGTCGTCGGCCTCATCTTCGGATTCCGAGAACATCGTCTCATTCATTGCCTCAGGATTTTGTGGCTTATAGCGTTCTTCCGTGATGGTTGTAGTTTCTGTTATAACTGTGGTTTCTGTTACAGTCTTGAGTGTTTCCACGACGGAGACATAACCGAGACGTTGGGCGATGGAAAGTGGAGTCTGCCCAGTGGAAGTTTTCGAGTTGGGCGACGCACCATGCTCGAGTAGATAGCGGACAACATTGTTGTGGCCTTGTTGTGCTGCTTGATGGAGTGGAGTATAGCCAGCCTTGGTCTCCGACCCAACAAGTGCTCCATTTTCGATCAAGAATCGAACCATATTGATCTGACCAAAATGGCATGCCACATGCAAGGGCGTATAACCAGCTTTGGTCTGCGGATTGAGATCAGCGTTGTTGTTGACTAGCTCTTGGGCGACTTCGACCTTGTCTTCTTGGGCACAAAGATGCATTGGGGTCAGCCCATTCTTCGCCTGGGCACCCACCTTCGCTCCATTTTCCATCAACAACGCGGCCATTTCCCGGTGGCCTTCTTCCGAAGCCAAATGAAGTGGTGTGAAACCAGCACGACTTTCAGAATTTGGATTGGCGTTGAATCTCAACAACGAGGCGGCAATCTCCATCTGGTTCTTTTTCGCAGCAATATGCAATGGGGTATATCCATTCTTGGCCGTAGCATGTGCCGATGCACCACTCTCCAACAACAAGAGCGCCACTTTGTCGTTGTTATAGTGAGCTGCGACATGAAGCGGAGTCACTTGGTTCTTGCCTTGAATATCAACTGGTGTTCCACGCTCGAGCAAAAGTTTGGCCAACGGAAGATTTCCATATTTAGCAGCTAGATGGAGTGGAGTGAATCCTTTCTTTGTGAGAATGTCCTTGTGGGCATTGTGATCTAGTAGAATTAGCGCGACTTCTTCTTGTCCTTCTTTAGCGGCTATGTGTAGTGGAGTGTACTGGTCGCGAGTTGCAGAGTTGACATTAGCTCCAGCTTGAAGGAGTAGCATGACAATGTCGGTGTTTCCGAGGCGAGATGCAATATGGAGTGGTGTTTGGAGCTCTCTGGCTTGGGCATCAACTTTGGCTCCATTTCGAACGAGGACACGGACGATGTCGGTTTGATTAGCACGAGCTGCCAAATGGAGTGGGGTTTCTCCACGAACCGTTTCAACATCCACATTTGCACCCTAAATAGGTTGTTTATTGTAAATATAGTTTAAGATTATGATTAAGCTTAGCTTATGCCTAGACTTATCCTTGAATAACTTACTTGTTGGATCAAATAAATGACAATATTGATACAACCCATGAACGATGCCACATGAAGGGGAGATAGCCCAGACTCTGTCGTTGCTTCAATCGATGCATGATATTTGAGCAGCAACTCAACCACTTTGATTCGATTCTTCTTACAGGCAATATGCAGTGGAGTAAACCCATTGAGTGCTCTGGCATTCGGATCCGCATTCCGGTCCAATAGCAACTTGGCCACTCGAACATGCCCACAATGTGCGGCGACATGAAGCGGTGTCAAGTAATCGACTGTGACATCATCAACGGCCGCTCGATGATACAACAAGATTCGCGCACAATCCACATGATCTCCTTGTGCGGCCATATGGAGTGGGGCTAGGCCGTTTTTGGTCTTGGCACTGATGGGAGCGCCTTTTTCGAGTAGAAGATCAACAACTTGGTCATGTCCAGAACGTGCTGCACAATGGAGTGGTGTGAGAAGGTCTCTCGTTCGGCAATCAATAATCGCACCATGTGCAAGGAGTATAGTGCAGAGATTTCCACGGCCCCACTTGGCGGCAACATGGAGAGGGCTAAAAAAATAATGTGTTATACAGGATTTTTAGATCGTTCGCCGCAAACTCTTACCTAATATTGTGTCTAGCCTGATAGTTGACATTAGCTCCTTTCTCCAACAAAAGCTTAGCAACATTCTCATTCCCGTAGTGAGCCGCAATGTGGAGAGGCGTAAATCCACTTTTCGAAGTAACATTTGCATTCTGTTCGCTTTGAAGCAGCAATGTCGCCGCTTTCGTATCATCCTTCTTCGCGGCAATGTGCAAAGCTGGTAGTTTGACCTTAGTCCCGCTGTCATTTTCGAGCAATAAAGCGACAACTCTGTCATGACCTTGTTGTAACGCAACTGCGAGTGGGGTAAACCCATCCTAAACATAAGTTTTAACTTGCAATTAGGGGGCCATCCAGATATTACGATATCATGTTGGGGAGGGGGTTAACCCTCTTCACAAGTTGATAACGCTAGTGCATTTTTGAGGGATGAGGCCAAAAAATCCGAAAAAATTGATAACGTAATATCTGAACAGCCCCCTACCCTATTAGCTTACCTCGGTAGCAAGTGTTTGGTTGGCGCCATGTGCTAGCAAATACCTGACCACATTCTCATGATTCTCTTGTGCTGCCATATAAAGCGGCGTGAAGCCATTTAACGACTGGGCATTCACATTTGCGCCGTTTTCCACCAAAATCGTGACGATGATATCCTGTCCGGCTAAACTAGCAATATGTAGTGCAGTGTTTCCTTTCTTGGTAGCAGCATCCACAACTGCCTTCCTCTTGATTAGCTCACGAACAACTTCATGATGTCCTTCTTTCGAGGCTAGATGCAGGGCATTCAAGCCATTCGAATTGCACGTGTTGATATCGGTTCCATTGCGGAGGTGCTCGAGAACACGCTCCAAGTTGCCAGCACGCGCTGCTCGCAAAAAACTGGCATTATTTTCATTTCGTGTCGGCTGAGCAGATGTTCCTGGCTCTGGTGGCGGTGGAGCGGGAGGATTTCCGTTATGTTCTTGTTGATAATCCAGGTTCGTTGGTTCCTGATCCGCCATCCCAAATTTAGTAACTAAAAAATGGTAAGATAATTTTTAACTTTTAGGAAATTACAACAAAAAAAATCACGCGCGAAAAAAAGGCAATACATGTTAAATTTCGATATGTCAATGAGAAGTTCAAACTTTTTCGGGAAATTTCAATTGTTGACAAATTCAAGAAAATCTTAATCACAATAACAAATCGACTTCTTCAACTCAGCTTCATGGGGAGTTTGAAGTTATTTTTTGGGCTAGACTGTAGTTTAGCACCCGCACTTTTTTTTCAATTTTACGCATTTTTTAGGGATAATTCCATCCATAAAGCACGATTTTAAAGTTATTTTTCCGGAAAAA
>JAQGCP010002032.1:0-11118 GCA_034699885.1 Acrobeloides thornei | reverse complement strand
TTACCATTCGATAGTACTCACGAGTACTAACTAATAACACAAAAAGTACGGCACTAGGAGTTTCCTTTCCGTCGTAAAGAAATTCCGTAAGGACATTGTTCTGCAAGCGTAAGGAAACTCCTAATGCCGTCATTTTGTCCCCCTAATAGTACCTAATTTTTTATTCCCATTTCTATTCAGACAATAAAAAAATGCGCATCGGTCATCTCCAGAATAAAAAAACAAACACATGTTCTCTCATTTACTTTTTACTTTCCCGCGATCAATTTTTTAGATCAATAACTTGGCAACAGTTCAATTGGTCAGTTCACCGCCTTGAAAAATTGAGCATGTGTATAAGAACAGAACAAAGAAGAAATTGTTCATTTAAAGCATCTTCCTTTTGGCAGTGATTTTTTATTTGTGGTGAAGAATCGTTCATTTTCCGAAAGCACGTATATTCAGGGTTGCCGTTTTCACTTAAATTTGAGACCAAAAACTAGTGATAATTTAAGTAATTACTTAAATTTGGCTTCAAGAAGCTTAAATTTGAAAAATTCATCTGGCAACCCTGCATGTATTCATTTTTTGCTCATTTTTCTTGGAGAGCATATTCGATTTTTTCGAAACTTTTCTGAATTTTTATGTACAGGGTGCGTTAAAATTTCGTGATCATTTTTTTAATGTTGATATTTGGGCAATTACTAAAAGTAGTAACGCTACTACTTTTAGTAATCCCATCATCGGAATTACTAAAAGTAGTAACGGGAATTACTAAAAGTAGTAGCGTATTATAAAACAATCATTTTTACAGGGTGGGCCAAAAAAGAGTGGATTTTTGGGACCCGAAAATGTATTGTTTTAAAAGTAACCCCTCTAGGGGTAATTTTATCCTGAAAATGCTTCTCTGACCCTGATTCAGGGAAAAATTGGGTTTTTGAATCGAAATTCGTCGTTTTTCGCAATTTTAAAAACCCAATTTTTCCCTGAATCAGGCCCAGGAAAGCATTTTCAGGATTTGGGAATGTGCACAATCGATTCCACATAAAATTACGCCTAGAAACATAAAATTATCCTTAGAAAAATAAGAGTTTCAATGCACAAATTTTTTTCCGATTTTCTCCTAAAAACCGACTTTTTAGGGTAGTTTCTAGGCGAAAAATCAATGCTCAAAATTTTTCACCGCACTTCTACCCTGATTTTCAGGGTCAAACTTAATTTTTCATGCTTCGAAAATGCGCAATCGATTTTTCGCATCAACTTACCCCTATAGGGGTCTTCCGTGCAAAAATTCGAGAAAAAATTTTTTTCGGAGTAGGGGCCCAAACGGCACCCCCCCCTTTAACATTATTTTTATTTTCTTGATAAACATTATTCTGAATAAATCTATAAATTTTGAACAAAGTATTTATTCAATCGATATTTCGAGTTGTTTATTGAAACAGTGAATCATTAGGAAATTTGAAGTAGAGCAATGAAAATTTGAAGTAGAGCAATGCAGTTTTCTCATGCACGCATTTATTACATCATTCTATCGATATTTCATTTAAAAATATTTTTAAATATTTTATTTCATGCAATAATAGTGTGATATAGCTTCGATAACTACAGTGTGGGCCAAAAAAAGTGGATTTTTGTGATTTTTTGGGGCCCGAAAATTTATTTTTCTAAGGGTAATTTTATGTTTCTAGGCGTAATTTTATGTGAAATCGATTGTGCACATTCCCGAATCCTGAAAATGCTTTCCTGGGCCTGATTCAGGGAAAAATTGGGTTTTTAAAATTGCGAAAAACGACGAATTTCGCTTCAAAAACCCAATTTTTCCCTGAATCAGGGTCAGAGAAGCATTTTCAGGATTCGGGAATGCGCGCAATCGATTCCCCGCATAAAATTACCCCTAGAGGGGTAGAGAACAATACATTTTCGGATCACAAAAATCTATTCTTTTTCGGCCCACCCTGTAAAAATGATTGTTTTATAATACCACTACTACTATTTTAGTAATTGCGTTACTAAATTTATTAATTCCGATGATGGGATTACTAAAAGTAGTAGCGTTACTACCGTTACTACTTTTAGTAATTGCCGATATTTGACTATAGAAGTCGATTTTTGACGAAATTTTCGACATTTCTAGGGGTTTTCTATGCTCCGAACAAGAATTCGCTGTTATTTTTTCTTCTAGACCTCGGGAATATGGTTAAAAACGGCTTACAAAAACAGATCTTTTTTGGGATTTTATCCTCGTAGGGGTACCTTCTCATGGTCAAAAGTTCTCCAAATCGGCTGAAATTTGGTATCCAGGGATTTTTCGACATGGGAAACTCGAGTTTTTTATTTTGACCACGGGAATGTACCCCTACGAGGATAAAACTCCAAAAAAGGTCTGTTTTTGTAATCCATTTTTGACCATATTCCCGAGGTCTAGAAGAAAAAATAACGGCGAATTCTTGTTCGGCGCATAGAAACCCCTAGAAATGTCAAAAATTTCATCAAAAACCGTCTTCTATAGCCAAATATCAACAATTTAAGATTGTCTACGCTTGAAAATGCTCTTGCATTTTGAAAAAGTTGATTAATGATACGAAAACCTGCTCTATTCAAAAGTTAATGAAAACATGGAGTCACCGACAAGAGGCTTTGACCAATCAGGTATGGATGAACTGTGGTTCGCCAATATTTTCCTCAACGAAATACGGCAAGAACATGCAGAAACACGATTAAAAGATCTCTATAGAGGACTTCACCCGGAAGATAAACAACTTGTTAATTTTGATACTTTTATGCACGGAGAAATCATGCATCCATCTGAACAAGTTAAGCTTCAGCTCCCAAAAGAATGTCAAAGGAATCTCGAGATTTTATCTTGGGATGAGGCTGATTCGTATATTGTTTGTTTGGTGTTCGTTCTAGTGAGATATTTTGACCAATTAATCAAAGTAAGTGTACATGTTACGGGAAAATCTGTTTTTTCGGGAATATCTAATGTTCCCGGGAAAATCTGAACTGATCGATTTTCCGGGAAAAAGCCTTAGGCCTAGCCTCAAGCTTAGGCTAACCCTAAAGCTAAGGTTAAAGCTAAGGCTTTTTCTCACGAATATCTGATCAGTTCAGATATTCCCGAAAAAACAGATTTTTCCATAACATATGTAAATTTTTTTTGAATTTTAAATTTTTTTTAGGAAAATGTGAGCCGCTTCCAAAAAGATATTAAACAAGACATTCTGAACTTCTTCGTTGTCCATTGGTCCAACTTTTACAAAGCAATACGAAAGCGTACGGATGTTGAGAAACAAGTATTTTTTTAAAAGCTTTGGAGCTGTACGGCCTGGGGGACGCACGTTAAGTGCGTCCTCCAGGCCATACAGCTCCGAAGCTTCTTTAGTCCTCCGAGTTAGGTCATATCGAGAAAAAAATTTTGTCGGAGATTGATCTATTATCTGGACTTCCCTTTAAGAAATTTTCGTTTTTTTATGCGGCCATGGCCCCACTACCCCCTCTGTTGCACACGACATTGCCTAGCGGATTATTTTGTAAAAGATTTAAAAAATGTTTTTTTTTGTTGAAAAATTATCTCCAAAAATCGTAATATCTAGAGTTTTGGATCAACTGTTTTTTAATCACCAAATTTAATTTTTTTTGATTCCTTGTTTATCTGCTACCCACCTACTTATCAATATTTTCAAAATGTTTGATCTTATTTTAGATAGCTTTAATGTTGTGGTACGACGCCTTTTTTACTGTCAGCTTTGATATTCCCTGTTCTATTATTTGGATGATTGAACACGAAGAAGATAATGGAATGAATCATTATCCAGAACAAGCTCTTCATTGTTATTGTAAGTGCTATCACATATACCGTATTTATTCTAATAGAGCTGGACGTGGCTTTATTTTTCAACCCATCATATGGGTATGGCTCTATTTTTCACCATACCCTGTTGACATAAATTCATAAAAGCGGGATTGCTCCGGGATCTGAAATAAAAAAGGGGGAAGAGGGATAAAAGGAGTACCCTGCCTTGATATGCCCTGCCTTTCATGGCCTATATAACATGAGCATATATATGTAACTAAAAAAATTTGTCTAGTAAACCCTATATTATAATTTTAGGTAAGCTCGGATTAATAGAAAACCTTGTTGTCTACGAATTTATTGTTTGGCATGGCGAATGGAATTCAGTTGTAACTGAAGTAAATTTGAGATAAACTTTTTTTGAGCAAAATTATTTTAGACATTGCTCAATATGTATGTACATAGTGAAGCTGAAAGAAGGCCCAAAACCATGTATGAATTATGGAAATATGTGAAAAAAGATCCAAATGTACGTGTTGATATAAGGGTGGATAAATTAAAACTTTTGGGAGCTCAAAAAACCGGACTCTACATACAGTAGTGAAAAAAGTTTGGCGACATCTATGAAAAATTAAATGGTTTTGAGTTTAAAAAAAATCAATTTTTGACCCCCAAAACATGTTTTCTGGGGAAAGTAATGCTCTAGAAAGTTGAAAAAAAATTTAAAAAATCATTTTTTGAAGTTCTACACTTCAAAATATGGTTATTCGTGTTGCTCTTGATCCCAATTTTCATAATCAGCTTGTGTAGTTCCGCAGGATGTTCGAAATTTCGAGATATGGTCTCTTAACATACCCACATTAATTAATTATAGGAATTCGCAGAACATACCCGACTGGATATGCTTGCACATGGTGGTGCTTCTACTAGCAATCAGATGACCAGTATTCAACCAATTACTGATGATGAACCAGTAGCAAAGAAGCCAAGGCTGATGATTTCTAATTCTCCAATCTCGTCTTCAATCATACCTTTGGATGATTGGGAATCAGTGAAAATTTGATTTTTTAATTCTTTAATTAAAAATAATAATTCCAGATTACTACCACGCAGAATTGGACGCTATTAATCGACAGTTTTCTGCCGGTACCTGCAAAACTATATTTTGAAAATCACATGAAACCTTTATTAGTTCCATGTTTTGATCAAAGCAACAAATGGGGCAATATAAGTATGCTTGAAAAAAATTTTATTTCTATTTTAAGAGACGATATCTCGGAAGTTCGAACCTAGATGACCGTAGTGTTAAACGGCTCGACTGGCTCTATGATTTTTTGCATACGAATTTTCCCACAGACTTTTCACATTCGAATTTTGGCACACGAATTTTCGCAAGATCAAAAACCTGATTTTACGTTAGAAATGTTTTCCATGTTGGAATACATAGGCCAGATAGAAATTTTGGCTGAAAAAATTATCTAAGATGTTTTAGGCAGGTTAGAAAATTAAAAAAATCAGGTTTTTGATCTTCGGACAAGGTTTTGAATGTAAGCGGTAAAGCGGATTGGCTCAAAATGATTTTCAAAACCATGCTTTAATATCACTAAATAAAGTCAAATTAAATGTTTAACACTACGGCCACCTAGGTTCGAATTTTCGAGATGTCGTCTCTTAAATTTTAGTTAACTGCATAAAGTTGGTAATTTCCGAGAAAAACAATTCATCCAACTTGGCAATATTTAATTCTTATCCATATTCAAATTTTGACTACACGCCCTGTCTTCTCTTCAATTGGTCTTCTTCATCTTGTGCAAATCCCTACAGTTTTTCGTGCGCTGGTTGCAAATTGCATATACAAATATTTATGTCTAAAGATGAAGTAGGTTTTTATTACAGCCGAGTGACACCCTCTCGAATTCGATATAGTGACATCCCCTGGGGTTGATTGTTGTACTTGATTAGTGACAATTCACTAAAAAACCGATAAGTTTGGCACTTATCATTTGTAACAAAGGTGATTAAGCGAAAAAGATTAATCACTTTTTTTGACAAGTGACAAACTTGTCAGTTTTTTAGTAAACTTGTCACTTATCAAGTGCCCACTTTTCAACTTTTTCATTCATTTTTGCTTACTTGTCACTAATCAAGTACAGGGTGACCAAAAAAACCGCACTTTTCGATTTTTCGAGCAATTTTTTGCCAAAAAAAAAATTTTTTAATTTTTTTCAAAATGACCCTATGGGGGGTTTCTATGTGAGGAATCGTTTGCGCGCATTGAAAAATCATCAAAACGCTTCCTTAGCCATGAAATCGTTTAAAATTTGAAAAAAAAGAAAAATTCTGATTTTTTTTTAACGATTTCATGGTCAAGGAAGGGTTTTGAAATTTTATCAATGCGCGCAAATGGTTCCTCGCATAGAAACCCCCATCCCCACAGGGTCATTTTGAAAAAAATTTTTTTTTGGCAAAAAATCGCAAAAGTGCGGGTTTTTTTTGGCCACCCTGTAGTTAAAAACTTTTTCGATAACTCTTTTTGCATTTGATAGGGTATGAAAAGACGCAAATTTGGATATATTAACTTTGGCTTCCGACCTTTGTTTTTAAGGCTAAAAACGCTTACAAAAATGACACCATTTTTCTTAAAGCGGGCGTGTGAATCCTATCCGTATCGGGTAAAAAAATAATGATGCGTATCATGACACGCGTCATGATGCAGCATCATGATATGCATCATGACGCGCGCTGAGCATGTGTGGACACTAAAGGGTGAGTTTCATTCGAAAAAATCAAGAAATTTTTTTGACCCGATACGGACAGGATTCACACACTCCCTTTAAGAAAAATGGTGTCATTTTTGTAACGCGTTTTTAGCCATGAAAATAAAGGTTTGAAGCCAAAGTTAATATATCCACATTCGCGTCTTTTCATACCCTATCAAAAGCAAAAAGAGTTATCGAAAAAGCTTTTAACCATAAAAAGTTATAACTATTACTTTGAGCCCTAATTTTGACCCCAAAAATCATATTTTGGGTCCTATCTCCCCATAGGGGTATCGGCAGGAAAAATTTTTTGCGGCTTTTTACTATTCTTACTATGGGTAAAAAATTGGCGTATGTTTGGGCGAAATCGGAGAAACCAAGTTAGGACAACTTTCCTTGTTACTATGAAAACGTTTCTATTGAAGTCATAGAATTTATTAGTACGCTACGACCAGCAAGGTGTTTTTCATTTGCTATTATTTGAATATTCTACAAGCGCAAATACATGGTGATCCAGAAGAATGTGTCACATCAGTAGTGGAGCGCAACTCGAATTTCAATTGCGATTTTTGTTGAAAAAGTGGGAAATTTTGGCCATTTTTGGTGAAAAACGGTAAAAATTTGGCCATTTTTGACAAAATTTTGTTTAAAAAATGAGAAAATTTGGCCATTTTTGACGAAAAAATAAAATTTAAATTCTGAAAAGAAAATTCAAAATTTTCAAACGTTGATCAATCGTTTCAATAAACAGTTTTATTGAATTAGGAAACTTGTCCTGACTCAATAAAAAATCGTCCGAAATAAAAATTTTTGGGCAAAAATTTTTTGTCGGTACTAAGCCTAAGACCCGGCTACTTATTGGTACAATGGCCGACACCTGCACCATGGAGTCTTCTGATTTACTTGCAACAAACTTTGATTTTGTTCTAAAAAATAAAAATAGGGTACCACCAAACGGGGTACCTCCCAAAATTTTTTTTCAATCGTCTTCTCTCGGCCTCCCCTACAACTTGAGTGTTGGTGTCCAGGTTTAAAGGACCAGTCTACTTTTGGAGAGTTGATGCCATCTTATAGAGCACAAAATTTCGAGCATTTTTTTATGTTATGGCACTACTTGAAAATCTAACCGTAAAAAGTTATGAGCGAAACAAAAAAATTTTCAAACGAGTTTAAACATTGAAACGAAGAGCCTGCATCTAAAATGAGTTTTTGAATTTGCTTAAAATTTTAAAAATATTTAGGTTTAATTCAAAAAGAAAGAAAGCATTTTTTTCTAAAAACCGAAATGAATAAACTTACATCAAAATTATCCAATTTGAACATTATGTTGTGTTATTGAAACGAAAACTCTGATTCATGTTTTCGTTTCAATAACACAAAATAATGTTCAAATTGGATAATTTTGGTGTAGTTTTATTCATCTCGGTTTTTAGAACAAAAATGCTGTCTTTCTTTTTTAATTAAACCTAAATATTTAAGAAAATTTTAAGCAAATTCAAAAATCACCCATTGTGATTTTTCGTCGAAAATGGCCAAATTTTCCCATTTTTTCAACAAAATTTGGACAAATGGCCAAATTTTTACCGTTTTTTCCACTAAAAATGGCCAAAATTTCCCACTTTTTCAACAAAAATCGCAATTGAAATTCAAGTTGCGCTCCACTATTGATGGGTGGTGGCACATTCTTCTGGATCACCATGTATTCGCGCTTGTAGAATGTTCAAATAATAGCAAATGAAGGTAAAAACACCTTGCTGGTCGCATGTTTTTCGTAACGTATTAATAAACACTATGACTTCAATAGAAACGTTTTCATACTAACAAGCCAGCTGTCCCAACTTGGTTTCTCCGATTTCGCCCAAACATACGCCAATTTTTTACCCATAGTAGGGGTAGTAAAAAGCCGCAAAAAATTTTCCTGTCGATACCCCTATGAGGAGATAGAGCCCAAAATGTGATTTTTGGGGTCAAAATTAGGGCTCAAAGTAATAATTATAACTTTTTATGGTTAAAAGCTTTTTCGATAACTCTTTTTGCATTTATTAGAGGGTGAAAAATGCAAATTTGGATAAATTAACTTTGGCCTCAAACCTTTGTTTTCATGGCTAAAAACGCCTTACGAAAATGACACCATTTTTCTTCTTAAGACATTTTGGGCCCTATCTCCTCATAGGGGTGTCGACAGGAAAAATTTTTTGCGGCTTTTTACTACCTCTACTATGGGTAACAAATTGGCGTATGTTTGGGCGAAATCGGAGAAACCAAGTTGGGACAGTTTTCTTGTAACAACGCTCTATTTCATTATCAACTACTAGTCAAACATATGGCGAAAAAGTGCAAAGTCGAAGATAGTCCATTTGCATGCTTTGTTGCTGAATATCTATTATGGGTTGACATAATATTACTTTCTACCGTCATACTGCTAACAATTTTTAACAAAAACAAAGAACTGTATCGTTTTTTCATTCTAAATCAAGCGACCATCGAAATCGCATACTGTTTTTATTATAAGATTTATTCAATCACTCATCAAGGCAATCTCGTAGACACCATAGCTGATACAGAATTTGTTCCTAAAATTCGTTACTATGCCCTAGTTGCTCCATTGTTTATACTAGCGTTGAGTCGTTTCTATTGCATATTTTTTCCAAATTCTTATGACAGAATTATTAATAAAAAATCGATTATACCTATAATAGTAGTTTTGGATGCATTATGTTTTGCGGTTTATTCGGGGTTGTATTATCTAGGTGAGTTATTATTGAGTTGTTCCTTAATTTTCCGGATTTTTTACATGATTTTTTGACGAAAAAAAAATTTCTAAAAATGACCCCTGTAGGGGTAAGTTGATGCGAGAAATCGATTGCGCGCATTCCCGAACCCTGAAAATGCTTTCCTGACACTGATACAGGGAATTGGGTGTGCGTATTGAAGCGAAAATGAAATAAAGTTCGGATTTTTGCCGGAAAACCGTCTTTATAGGGATTTTTCTATGTGGAGAATCGATTGCGCGTATTTTTGAGGCATGAAAAATTTTCCCTGACACTGATTTGAGCGATTTCCATCATGAAAAGTTTATAACGTTTTTATGATGAAAATCGCTTAAATTAGTGTCAGGGAAAATTTTTTAATGCCTCGAAAATGCGCGGGATCGATTTCCCACCTAGAAAAACCCCTATACAGGCGGTTTTCAGGCAAAAATCCGAACTTTATTTCATTTTCGCTTCAATACACACACCCAATTCCCTGAATCAGGGTCAGGGAAGCATTTCCAGGATTCGGGAATTCAGATCCGTGAAAATGCTTCCTTACAAAAAAATTACTTCATATAGGGGGGTTTTCTATGTGGGAATCGTTTGCGCGCATTCCCGATCCGTGAAAATACTTCCTTGACCCTGATTCATGGAAGGGGTCTATGTATTGAAGAGAAAATCGAAAATTTTCGGTTTTCAAAAAAAATTTTTTTCTAAAATTGAATCCTCTAGGGGTAATTTTATGCGTAGAATCATTTGCGCGCATTCCCGACGCTCGAAAATGCTTCCCTGGCCCTGATTCAGATAAAGGAGGTTTGTGTATTGAGTGAAATTTCTTGGTCAAGGAAGCGTTTTCAAGTTTCGAGAATGCACGCAATAGATTCCCCGCATAAAATTACCGTTAGAGGGGTCATTTTTAGAAGAAAATTTTTTTGTGAAACTGAAAATGTTTCGATTTTCGCTTCAATACACCGACCCCTTCCCTGAATTAGGGAAGCATTTTCACGGATCGGGATGCGCGCAATCGATTCCCCTCATAGAAAAGCCTTATATGGAGTAATTTTGGCAACGTTTTTATGCAAAAATAAGCGAAAAAGCAGGTGCGCAAGTTATTTCGAGACGAAGTCGAGAAGAATTCAAAGAAGAAAAGCGAGAGAGTCACCACTTTGCTATGGTGCCTCAACTTTTGCCAACTCCAGTTGAAACGGACTATAAAGCCCGATTCAATCTTAAAAATAAACTTTTCTTCAAAGATGCTTAAAAAGCGATCTCATCCGATCTGGCAAGTTTGGCCCGCGGGTTCGATCCCGCCAGAGCAAAATTGTTGAATTTCAATAAAATGTTTATCAGACCCCCTAAAGTTGGCATCTCAACATGGATCGAGGAGGCACCTTTCGAGCGCCACTTCGACAAGTTGAGATGCCGAAGAGACGCTTTTCGAGCATGTTTTGAATATAAAAAAAATTTTTAGGCAAATATTTGGAAAGCTTTTCTTTTGAAGATTTCCCGAAAAAACTATGCAAACACATAAAGAATTACTATTATTACGACTATCGCAACTATTACAACTTCAATGATGGCGATCCCGATTTTTACAATAAAACCGAGATGATTCTCCTGGGTTACGATTATACCCCATGCTTTAATGAAATGTACCACAGACTAACTTTGTACGATGTGGGATTCTCACTAACTGAGATACTAGAATTTTTACTAATTGTTTTTTCAGCACTTTTTTCTCTAGCTATATTTGTGGCAGGCACAAAATTGGAAACGCAAAATTGCAAACGCAAAATTGGAAACGCAAAAATGCACTAAAAGCGGAAAATTG
>JAQGCP010002031.1:0-11120 GCA_034699885.1 Acrobeloides thornei | reverse complement strand
ACGATTCAGAACATGCCGTAAAAACAAAAAATGCTCCATTTT
This sequence comes from Acrobeloides thornei, assembly GCA_034699885.1. Classification (NCBI taxonomy): domain Eukaryota; kingdom Metazoa; phylum Nematoda; class Chromadorea; order Rhabditida; family Cephalobidae; genus Acrobeloides; species Acrobeloides thornei. Next base: position 11,078 of record JAQGCP010002031.1, on the reverse strand, counting down.
TCATGATCTTTCCGAATATATCATTTTTTCATATGCATAAAAATATGATTTTTTTTCACAAAAAAATATTTTTTAAATCACACAAATCACTTTTGACCTAATAATACATCTTTGTCCATAAACGACTTCTCTTTGAGTTATTGAAACGAAAATTTTCCAAAAATTTTAAATGCTAATTTTTAGACTTTTTTGAGATTTTCGACAATTTTTTTATTTTTGCCATTTCTAATTTTTTCCAGCTTGCGTTATTGAAAACCACATAATCTACATAATTTTAATCATTGGTCAGACCTATCCTCGCTCCCACTAGTTTACGTAATACTTGAATATGAAAAATGATCCCGAATAAGAAAAATGACCGTCTAGTGTTCATACACTTGCGTTTTAATTTTGCTTCTAATAAATAATTAAACAAACTCAGAGAATCTTCTTATGTAAAACGTATAATGTACTGCGTGCGGACTAATTTTGCACCGTGTGATCTAAATCCTTATCACCAAAACAAAAGTTGTCGGGGTGGGGGCGATGAGGGAAGATGGTTGACACTAAACTCATGTGTGTAGCCTTCAAACACTTTTTACCTCTAGGGTAAAAAATCTGTTATACTCATGAGTATAAACTATATTAAAGTTTATACGGGTATAGAAGCACCGTTTGGAGTCCAAGGGCCTGTTGCTTAGTTCCGAAAGTCGGATCTCGGAACCGGAGATCGGAAGTAAAAACTTCCGGCTTCATGACTCAGGTCATGCCGCTGCGTCAAAAGTTGAAAACATCATAACTTTTTTCCTGAAGAAATTTCGAAAACTTTGCTTTGCAGACCCCCTAAATGAAGTATAGTTTAGGAGGTCTGCAAAGAAAATTCTTCAAAATTTCTTCAGGAAAAAAGTTATGGGGTTTTCAACTTTTGACGCAGCGTCATGATACATATGTGAAAAAATCGCTTGATTATATCTACACGCAGTGCCGTAGCTAATACAGGGCGGATTGGGCTCCCAGAAACTAACCAATGGTCAAAAAAATCATAAGGGGTACCCCTTATGTTTTTCATTTCTAGTGAATCTCGAAAAAATACATAAGGGAGGGATCCTTATGTTTTTGACTGTCCGTCCCTCCGAAATTTTGGCCTTCCTACGGCACTGTCTGCACGTATCAAATTTCAATAAATCTATAATATGATACGCTACTTTTTTGTTAAAAATTTTTTATGTTTATCTCGAAAATCACATGTGCGATGAGATAAGTCATATATTAGTCATCTTGAAAGTTTTTGCACATGATATTTTTTACTAATGACTTATAAAAGCGCGTGGACTACACTTTTTTTGCTTGTTAGTGGAACTGAGGAACATCCTTTTAGGATAATTGACAAAATTACGTGTTTGTTAAAAAGTCAAAACTTGTTAAGCCGTTCAAAAGCACATTCTGGTGCATTTTTATTATCTTAAGTGGTCGGTCAAAATTGAAATTTGGATTTCGGCCCATTTTTGAAGATCGGAATTACGATTTCGAGAACTCGATTTCGAAAAAAATGAATTCGAAATTGTCTAAAAACGTTCAAAAAATAGCGAAAAATAATGTTTTTTATTAAGTTTTTTTTTAAAATTTTACTTGTTTAATACAGGAATACTACTTCAAAATTCTGGGATATTCTATTATTTGAGTTATGCTGAACAAATTTCAAAAAAAATTTTGAAAAAAAGTTGTATGGACGGAAATATACCAGTTTATTTTTGAGGCAAAATCAAATCGACTCAGGTGGGATTCGAACCTGAGATCATTAGACTCGAATCCAGGAGCACTACCACTGAGCTAAGTTCACTTTAAAATTCTGATTTTTAATTTTGCTATAATTTATCACAACTTTTTTTCCTTCATAAATGACAACTTTAAAAAATTTTTTTGAAAGTTGTTTAGCATAACTCAAAATAATAGAATATCCAGGAATTTTGAAGAAGTATTCCCGTGTTAAAGGGAGGTGTACTTTGTAGCCGCATGTCGAAAAGTCCCAAATCCTTGTAAAAGGTCAGAAGCTAGTTCGAATTAGGTGCCGCACTTAACATGGTCTCAACTCGAAAATTTTTATTTCTCAAAATTTCCTCAAAATTGATCCCATAGACGGTATTTTTATGCGGGGAATCGATTGCAAGTATTCCCGAAGCGTGAAAACGATTCCCTGACCCTGATTCAGGAAGGGGATGGGTGTATTGAAACAAAAAGGACTTAAATTCCCGAATTAATTCCTTCTAGCTTCAATACACCCATCCCCTTCCCTGAATCAAGGCCAGGGAATCGTTTTCACGCTTCGGGAATGCTCGTAATCGATTTCTCGAATAAAATACATTCTATGAGGTTATTTTTGACGAAATTTTGAGGAATAGAAATTTTCGAATTGAGACCACATTAAGTGCGGCATCTAAACCGAACTAGCTCCAAAAGTCACGGAACTTTCTGAACAACCCAATTTAAATCTATCACCTCTTCAGATCAGCTTATGAGTGTTAATGTATTTTAATACATTAACACTCAGTTAAAACTTATATATTTAAAGCATCAACTTATTCATCATAGACATCTTTTAATGCATTTCTGAAAATTAAAGTATTAGACTATTAACGCATTAAGTATAGAAATATACATGACTAGATTATTTCTTATAAAATGCTTGTTTAATTGTAGTCCGTAGGTGTTTCTTTTCTGCCCTATGGTGACTAGGAAGAAACGATAAAGAGAAATTTTTAGATACAAAGAGATCCTAGGTGCCTTCATTTTTCTCTTAATTAACAAAATAATTAAACATTTACGCTAAAATTCCATATAGATTTGTTTTCAAACTATTTGTGACTTTTTAATGCAGATGAAGAGATATTTTCTTGAGCGTTCAAATTTGTCGTTAAATGGTTCGAGTAAGCTCCAATTTGAATTTATTTAGTGAAATTAACGAATGGGGAAGTTCTTAAGAGTCATTTCAAGTCAAATTTCGAGCCACCAAAAAATTCAAAACCCTGTTCGAAGCTCAAAAACCCGTTGATTTTTTGAATTTTCTAACCTGTCTAAAACACTCTGGATAATTTTTTTCGGTCAAAATTTTTATCTGGCCGATGCATTTCAACACTGAGAACATTTCTAGCGTGATTTTGAAAAAATTTGAAAAGTTTCTATTTTTGAGCCATTTTTACAACTGGAGGAGGGAACAAAAAAAAATTTTCTCATATTTTTTCAAAAACACGCTAGAAATGTTCTCAGCGTTGAAATACATCAGCCAAATAAAAATTTTCGCCGAAAAAAATTATTTAGGCTGTTTTAGACGGGTTAGAAAATTCAAAAAATGAACGTAAAAACGGGTTTTTGATCTTCGAAAGGGTATTGAATTTGTTGGTGCTCGAAATTTGACTCGAAATAACTCTTAAAAACTTTCTCACTCGTTAATTTCAATAAATAAATTCAAACTTGGAGCTTGCTCGAACAGTTTAACACTGGTATCCGGGATCTTCGAGTGTTCAAGTCTCTTAATACTAGTTTAAATTTCATTATTCTACTTTTAAAATTGTGTCTGTTGAATTTTCCTAAGAACTTACTTTTTATAAATTGAGCTTTGTTATAAAATATTTATGTCACGGAACTTAATTTTTTGAGAAAAAAATGATCATTGCTCAGTTTCTTTTGTTGCAAAAAAGGCGTTAGAATTTATTTTTAAAGAATCTTTTGCATCCCAATTCAGAGTAAGCTACTCTTATTACTTTATTTATTGAAAATTTAATTTACAGGGTAGAGCAAAAAACCAGATTTTGGCGATTTTTTATAAAAATTTTTTTAAAGATTTCACCAAAATAACCCTATAGGGGGTTGCGAGAAATCGATTGTGCACATTTCTGGACCTTGAAAACACTTCTTACGACTTTTTCGCTATTTTTTCAAACTTTTTCGCGAAAAAGGGAAGCGTTTTCAAGATCCAGCAATGCGCGCAATCGATTCCCCGCCTACTTTTTCGCTATTTTTTCAAATTTCGCAAAAAAGTAGCAAAAAATCGTCAGGGAAGCTTTTTCAAGGTCCGGCAATGCGCGCAATCGATTTCTCATATTGAAAACTCCCTATAAGGTTATTTTGGTTAAAATTAAAAAATTTTTTTTGGAAAAAAGAGCAAAAAATCGCAAAATCCGTTTTTTGCTCCACCCTGTAAAAATGTCTAAATTTCCGATTTATTAAATTTATCTTCGAGTCTGCAACTTTTATGACACTTTTATTGTGTATCAATTTGTGGTCGAAAAGTTCCTCGTTGTGAATTGTTTCTTGGATAGATATGACATTGCGTAGGCTTACCAGTCGGCTTGTCTAGAATAAATGTCCAGATTAAAAGTGTTTATCTCGTTTTGTTGACATGTTGTTTAGGTCATTTACGCAAATTACTCTATTCATGAGGTTGTTACTATGATATATTATGTTTTAAAATAAATTGGCAGGAATAGCAAATTTGCTTTGAAAAAAAAGAATCCATAAAATCGTTTTTTTAGAAGCTTTTATTATAAATTAAGTTTTTGGTCTGAGAATCTTTGCCCCTTTAAATAGAATTTCCTAGTAAATTATTCAAAAAATCTGGATGTCACTTCCATCCTTTCCATTTTAGTTTTATTTTTGCGACAATTATACGTAGAGTCTGTTTCTAAAACTATTTTATTATGCTCGAATAAAAAACTTCTTGATAAATTGTTTATTATTCTCAGGCTCACACCAATCCAGATTCTTTATAGTTTAGAAAAAAATTTTGTGAAAAGAAATCTAATTTATTCATCCAAACTGGGTTTTTTAGAATACCCTCTAGACTTAATTTTTATTAAAGATCTTTCTTTTTCTGAGAGCTTATTAGTTTTTGTTAGCATTAAAGGTTTAAGCTTATTGAACTGGTAAGAATTTAATGATATAAAAGAGGTTTTTTCTTAGAGTCTTAAACATCGTTATGTTTGAATTTTGTGTTTAGAAATGTGACGATATAATGATGTAACTAGTTTCTTTTTATCAAAAAAGTAATACAGGATGGCTCACAAAAAACCGGACACTTTTTTATTTCGTGTTTTCTCAGCTTCCCGAAAAGATTTTTCGATGATCATTTTTTTCTGCATATAGCTCGCCTCCTTTGAGTGTATCTCGAGAACCGTAAAAGATTTTTTGATGCGGTCTTTTTTTGTCTTGAGAACTTCACCAACTTGTTGTTGGAATGATAAAATTCTACCAAAATCTGAATAAATTTTAAAAAATTCATTTTCTAAAGTAGATTTTTTCAATAAACAAAACTTCCTTAGGCAGGATTTATACTTCCATCGCGACGCGTCGCAGAGCAATTACGTTTATAGTACAAACAATTTTTCCAGTGTCATTTATAGTTGCTGTCTCGCGACGCGACACAAGGCCGAGTGGCAAAAAATTTGGCTCCAAATGTGACTCGAACGCGCGACCTTGTGACCACTGAGCCACTGCTTTGTCACTGAACCACCGAGGCCTGTCGATGGAGAAACGTTTTTTCAAACCAAATTCTATCGCTCGACAAGTCTGTCGCGCGACAGACTATAAACACCAACTCGCGACACAAACAGCACTGTCGCGGGACAGACTATAAACACCAACTCGCGACGCATCGCACGACGTGTCGCGCGACACAAAAATACACTATCGCGTCGCGACGCATCAGAAGTATAAATCCTACCTAAGTAAATTTAGTATTTTTAGTTATATGCAAATTTTAATAGAGTCTTCTATAAGTTGATCAGAATTATCTAAGCTACAACCTAAAAAAGACGGCATCAAAAAATCTTTTACGGTTCTCGAGATACACTCAAAATGTATTGTTTCATTCTTACGTTTCATTCATGTCCCTTATTAGAAATAACACCCTGTATTACAAGAAAACCTACATTGTTGACGTCGGAAATACGCAACAAAGCGTGTAAATGTAGAAAAAAAGGAAATTGTCTAGTGCAAAAACGCCAACCTTTTCACAAACGCATGATGAATTCTTTTATTAAAAGTACAAAAATGTCATACTTGAAGAAAAATATTGAAGGATTATCAAAATTGTCCTCTTTGTTGAAAAAAGAAACAATCCATTATTTTTTTAATACAGGGTGGCTCACGCAAGTGTGCACACCACTGTGTAGTTTCGGTCTACATAAATTTATACTTAAAGCAAATCATTTTAGATTTTATTTAATGGAACCTACGCATAATGATTCTATTTTAATTTACTCTATTACCAATAATGTTCAAAAAAATGACGATGCTATATTCATATCCAATGAACAAAACTCCATCCCAGTTTTTCGAATCTCACTACATGTTATTTGTTTGATAGGAATCGCATTGAATTTAAAAATTTGTTTTGGAAAAAGGCAAAAAAGGTATATTTAAGAGAAGTCGGTTTATTACTTAAGAAAATGTTTAGTCATCGTCACACGACCACCACGAAAACATGTGTTAGGTTGCTAAAAGTCATGGCTATTGCTGATACGTTTAGCTTGTGTTCACTATTACTTCTTTTGTGTGCACATTTTTTGGGTATAAATGATGATCTTGTTATGCATTTTATATGTAAAGTAAGATTTTTTGTGGTATATCGGAAAAAGCCTTAAGATTTTCAAGCCTTTGGATCCCAAAATATGAAGGAATCGTTTGCTTTTTTCAATTTTCCAAAATAATATATCCCTTCCTCCCTCCCCTTCTCTCTTAAAGGGGATGATGTTATTGGATGATTCGAGTCCCCGGCTCGAATCATCCAACATCTGCGGTGGGGATACGTACCCGGGGTATCGCCACTCAAAGACGTAATTAGAAGGGGGATCGGTGCCCTCCCCCTCCTATTCCGGAGATGAGGTCGATCCAAAAGTGATAGTCTTCAAGTATGGTGGACTGCTGGGAGAGATTTTTTCGAAATCTTCCTTTAGGCAACGTAATTTCCTTAATTTTCTTCTGGGAACTGACCAGGGTCGTGATAATTTTCGTTTTCGTAATGGGCGAGGGCTTCGATCAGGGAATTAAACACTCCCTCTCTTACCATTCCCCTCCCCCCGCTTAGAGTAGAGGATGGGATCGAGCAAACCCTTCTATCTCCACCTTGTCCATGTATAGTCCATCTAACTAGCTCATTTTAGGTTGATCTTTTTTTAATGCACACAGCAAGTGCCTTTAGCATATGGTGTTGGCTAGTAATCTCTGCCGTGCGTTATATTGCAATTTATCGGCCTTATTCTCATTTAGCAATGAGAAAAGAACCTATTGCAGCTGTGGTATAGATTTTTTTCAACATATAAGTTCTTTAATAAAAACCTTATCTAGATATTAATTTTAATCCTTTGTGCGGTTCTTGAATCTTGGATACTCTATGGTACTGGGTTTCAATATAACTCATGTATAACTATGCCGGAATATATATCAGATGAATGGGCGAGTCGGTTGCATATTCTAGAAATTATATGGAGTTATATATTGCCATGTGTTTTAATCATCATATTGGATATTAAAGTAAACTATTTATACATATAAAACAATAACAACAGTTTGAGAAAATTTCAAGTCTCCCCTTTGACCCACTCACTCATGAGCCTAAAATTGAGGGGGGACCACCACATAGGCCAGAATTGAAGGGGGATCCGCATCGGGGCCTCCGCCCCCACCTTGCCGACCTATGATGCGCATCCATAATTTCAATAAAAAATTATGTTTGTAAAATTTAATTTTATAGGTCTTGTTTTTTCAAAACAAAGTTGCTGCTCCATTAAAATCATCTACTTCATTCAATACTTCACCACAGACCGACACACGCATACGATCAATCTCGGAATGCATTATTAGAAAGGTTATCTATACTTTAAAGGGTTACCCCTAGGTTCATAGCTAGATGGGGTACGTGCCCCCAAACCTGAAAAAAAGAAAAAAACTAATGGTCCCCTTTATGTTGAAAAAAAAAGAAAAAAAACCTAATTGTCCCCTGAAAAAAGTTTTTTCACCAAAATTTCGTATTTTTTTCAATAAAAATGTCCATTTTTTCAATTTTTAGACTATAGAATGTTATTTTTCATCAAAAATCGTCAAATTTTCTCTATTTTTGCTCAAAAATGCGATTTTTTAAACTTTATTCGTGAAGAGTCATGCCCCCTAAACCTGAAAAAAAGTATTGCCTCCCCCAAGTCTAAAAAAGAGTCGTACTCCTTTCAAACCCGAATCCTAGCTACAGCTCTGGTTACCCTATAATCTGTACATGGACAAGGATAGAGACAAGACCTCCTCCCCCAAGGGAGGGAGAGAACAGCTAGAAATGCTTTATTTCTTGGCATCGATGTTTATTCCTTTATATTCAAACAAAGTTTTTAGCTTACAACAACTACTGAAACGAGCTCCATTTGCAGTTACCAAGCAACCCAACCAACACCTTGTAAAGAAGATAAAAGGTTGATAAAACAAATTTTTTCATTTAAAGTAAATAAAAGCGCCACATATGGAGTAGCCATACCAATTAGACTATCTACGTCTGTATCTTCGTATAAAGAAATATCAATAATAGAAAATCCTAGTTACCAAGAGAAACAAAAAGAAGAAGTGATCAATTTAACGCCAAGAAAGCAGTAAGTAGAGGGAGTTCCCACGAAGAAAAAAATTCAGAGCTACTTCGGCTCTTATACCGCATAGAACTTGGTCTAAAAAACGAAAAATTTTAGCATTTTTGAAAAGAGGAAATTTATACCTCTTTTTTTAGCACAAAACGTACCTATAATCAAGCACAAGTATTAAGAAGATGCCTGTTTATAACATTGCTTGATTTGAGTATGAATCTTCCTAACTATCTTTTTCGACTGTACTTGAATATGATTTCTCAGGAAGAATTTGAAAAGCTACTATCTCAAAATTATACATGGATTTTTAACTGCATCGAAGACCTAAGTCAACTATTATATTTTGCGCAGGTATTTTTCCAGATTTTTTATCGATTTTAAAGCTTTCTTTTTTTAGTTTTCTCTAAATGCATTGTATCTGGTATATCTAGTTTATGATCCACCAAAGAAAAATCAAATAGTCTAGTCAAAACTGATATAATATTATTTTAGTTGTTATATTTTTACAATTTTAAGCCTACTTTACAGAGTACATTAAAAGTTTCCGATCACTTTCCTGGAATGTAATGAAGAAATCACAGTTGAACGACTGATTAAGATCATTCCCAGAAAACGATTAAATAAATGTATCGAAGCTAAAGGAGGATATTTGGAATAATTACAACATGATCTTTGAAAAAAACCACTCATCCTTTTCAGAACCTAGTTTTTTTACCCATTAAATGTTGTATATCATCCTCGTGCTCTGATAATATGGTCCCGGGCCTGCCTTTCAAAACGGTTTTTAATACTATCAGTGACGACCATCTCATTTCTAATACTAACGTTTAAAAATGGCTCCAAAATCGAAGTTTCTCGATTTCTTCGAAACCACGCTAGAAATGTTCTCCATATTGAAAAACATCTGCCAGATGGAAATTTTGGCAAAAAAATTATCTTGGGTATTTTAGAGAGATTAGACAATTCAAAAAATACACGTAAAATCGATGGTACTGAGCTTTGGACAAGGTTTTGAATTTTTTGCTCCTCGAATTTTGAACCAAAACGACTTTTAAAAACTTTCCTTCGCATTAATCTCACTTTATAAATTAAACTTAGAGCGAGCTCAAACCGTTTAAGGCAACCTTTGAACACTCAAGAAAGTGTCTCTCTTTGGATAGCCCTAAAAACATGAAAATGAACTTTCTATCTGAAAAGGATGAGTGTTTCATAATCAGGAATTTTTGTACAATTTTTATACAATCTCGATCAATCGTTTCAATAAACAATTACTTTTTTATTTCTGATTCAATCGGAAAATTTTATAACTGAAAAAAATCTTTGACGAAAAATGGACTATATGTGACCAAACGAACATGGGTCACACAACGTTTTTTGTGACCCATGTTCGATTTCTACTCTACTCCGACTCCCGCCGGAGTAAAAATTTTTTTGCACGTTGAATTTTTTTAAGATGTAGTTATTCTGAAAATCAAAGAGCACACTTAAATTTCGTTGAAATTCATGCATAATAACGTATTGTGAGCAATAAGAACACGATTTAGAGTGGTTTGAAGAATTATCCCATTTTTTGCCAACTTTGGTCTGCAGTGATAATGTTCATTTATACAAATGAACCAATTGTGCGCATTGATTAATTAAGACAGTTAGAAAACTAGTTTAGAATTAAATTGGACGTGATTTTGTTAAATTTACTTTTATGTTAATGTCATCTTTTTGTTCTACAACGTACAATATTATATTCCTTTTCTTACCGGTTTATAAATTGGTTGATAAAGAATAGTAAAATGTGGGTGTTGTATCTTTTCTTATTTCCAACAATTTTTGCATATAAAATTTTGGTATATAGCCCTACAAATAGTAGAAGCCATATGATTTCTAATGGGAGAATAGCTGATGAATTAGCTTTAGCTGGACATGATGTGGTAAGATATAGGCGGTCGAGTCCAAATTCAAATTTCTCGAGTTCTTAACTCGAAATCAAATTTAGGAAGGACGTTTTAATTTGGGGAAAGAAGGTCTTTAAAGGGGGGATGAAAAGAAGAGACTATTCTCAAAAATTTTTTTGTAAAATCACTTTTCTAGGGGTAATTTTATAAAGAAAATTGATTGCACACACTCCCAAAATTTGAAAACGTTATCTTGACCTGGTTTCGATCATTAGGATCTCTCGATACGCCCCCCCCTCCTCCCTCGAGGGGGGGGGGGTAATTTTATGCGAAAAATCAAATTGCACGCATGCCCTTTCTTGACATCATTCGTAAAGATTAACTTTTATTTTCAAAAAAATGAATCAACCGATTCATTTTTATCGGTTCGCTCATTTCAACTGACTATATGGCATTTCTAGACAAGAAAAAACAATTTAGCACCAATAAACGTTGCATTTTAGACGCTGCTCGAAGTTGAAATCCTTATAAAATCATCAGATTTTAAAAGTGCCAAGCATGCAAAAATTTTAAGCCTTGGTGACCTTAAAACAGA
>JAQGCP010002030.1:0-11120 GCA_034699885.1 Acrobeloides thornei | reverse complement strand
CCAGAAACATGAATTCACTCATGGATCGTTCTTTCTTCCACACTTAGGATTTACTCAACCAGTCGTGCTAAAGTCAAAACTGAAAAAAGTCCATGACACTCTTTTCATAGTAATCAATCATGTATGATACGGGAACTAAATTCGTTTGACAACATTTTATCAATGTTTCGAACGCTACACGTTGTTCGATCGAGCGCAGTTAAGAAAAAACGAATTTGTGAAAGTTTTTTTTCGTTCAAAAATCAAAAAGAGAATCTTAGATTTTTTCATCAAGCAATTGTGGGTGGTTTTTCTCTCTAAGCAATTGTGAGTGAATAATTTGGATGAACAATTGGATTCGATTTATTTATTTGTATAAAGATTTAGCACATGTCTTATATTTAAAAAACTAGCTCTCAAAGGCTAAGAAATTGCATATTTTTGGGAAAGGGAGTGTCCAGATATGTTATCAATTTTTCGGATTTGAGAGGGCTGACCCTCCCCCCGACGTTATCAAAAATGCACTAGCGTTATCAACTTTTGTGGAGAGGGGGACCATCCTGATGTTATCAAAAATGCACTAGTGTTATTAACTTTTGTGGAGAGGGCTGACCCTCCCCCCAACGTAATATCTGGATAGCCCCCCAAACAAGTCTTCATTAAAAATGGTTCGGTATGAAAATTCTCGAGAAAAAGAAGCATGATACAAAAAATAAGTGATATATTTTACAACAGTGATAAAAAAATCACCATCACAACCATACTATATAAACTAGAACAGATCAAATACATATATAAAAAAACTAGCCCAAATAAACAGTAAATCAAACAGATTGGCGAGACATTTTTTTTCAACATTTAATACAGCGTATAAAAAATAAGATCGAAATGAAAACCAAGGTTGTCACGCACATACAGACACAGGAAAGTTCGGTTTCACAGTATAGTATTATCACGGAAGAAAATTTTCGAAAACAAATCAAACGAATTACAATAAAAAACAACATGAAGAATCGTCAAACATCAATTAAAGGACCGATCGAGTGGGAAAAAAGTTCCCATTTTTGTCAATATTCGGAAAGATCATAAAAAATGGAGCATTTTTTGTTTTTACGGCATGTTCTGAATCGTTGTCGTTTTCGAGATAATTGCGTTTGAAATTATAAGCAAAATTAAAAATCTGATTTTTATCGTGAGTTTAGCTCAGTGGTAGTGCTCCCGACTTCGAGTCCAATAGTACAGGGTTCGAATTCCACCTACATCGAATTGATTTTAAAGCCGGTTTATTTGGTACTCATAGCATCTTTTGAAATTGTGTACATGTTTTCGTTGTAATACACAAACTTGTTTGAATTTTTAATCGATCTTTGTGTTTATTTTATGAAAATTTAAAAAATGGATGCAAAAATTCAAAAAAGTTTGTGCATTACAACGAAAACATGTATCCAAATTCAAAAAATGCTATAAGTACCAAATAAACCAGCTCAAAATCAATTCGACGTAGGTGGGATTCGAACCCTGTACTATTGGACTCGAAGTCGAGAGCACTACCACTGAGTCAAGCTCACGATAAAACGCGGGTTTTTAATTATGCTTATAATTTCAAACGCAATTATCTCGAAAACGACAACGATTCAGAACATGCCGTAAAAACAAAAAATGCTTCATTTTTTATGAACTTTCCGAATATCAATAAAAATGGGAACTTTTTTTTCCCACTCGACCGGTCCTTTATAAAGAGACAGCGCGTCGTGAGTATTATTTGGATAAATATCATAGGAATTTTGATAAATTATAAATTAAGGCTAACGTCGAATGCTCGTCCTATAACTTGACTAAGAGCATCGCGTATGATCTGGGGCTCTTCGGATTTGATTAGGCGGGGCAACAAGTTTAGATAAGTATGACCGAGTTGCTTGAAACGATGATCCGGTAATTCATTGGTTCGATTGAGTATGAGTTGGATGACGGAAAACCAGGCGTTTCGATGGTGTTCGGCATGGATCTCGAGGTAGTAATCAACTGCACGATTGACTAGCCTAAAATTGAGCTCTGAAATGTATGTCACTGTGGGTGTGTGCGGGCTAGCTTTTTTCCTGCACTATTTTTTAGGGGGAATCGACTCAGAATTATGTCCTGAGTCTAAAAAATAAGTCACGACTCTGAGAATAATCATCTAAGGGTCTACGAGGGGGGGGGGCAAAAATCGATTTTCCAAAAAGTTCTTCAATTTGGTTGATTTTTTGTACATGGGGTTTTTCAGGAAGCACGAATCCGAAGAAATTTTTGAATTTTAACCTCACGGGGTATCCCTACAAGGGGGGGGGGTAAAATTTTTTCATAGTTGCGGATTAGAATCTAGCATACCGGACAATTCGATCTCGGTATTCCTTAGCTTCGCCTTCTGTCCCGACTTGTGCGAAAAGTCTGAAGAGGATGTTGAGCGCACAATGTAGTGAGTTGGTTTCTTGTTTGAAGAGGTTTGGCTTGCACTTCCCTTTGAATGCTGCTTTCCACAACAGTGTCCTTTGGGTGCTGTTCGTATTGAATTGGCGTGCCAGCTCGTGTGATCTGATTAGGCATTCAACCGATCTCATGAGGTGTGCTGAACTCATGTACTTGAACATGTGCTAAAATGTTGAAAAATATTCAACTAGTTCTCCGCCGAAATTTGATCTTGGCTTAGGTATATTATCCATGTTAGCTGAAGGCATACATGGGCAAGGGAGGGGGTAAAAGGAAAGGGGTCGTAAAACCCCTAAGGGGGTTTATCCATCTATGGGAGACAGTCCCCCTTCCCTTGCCCACGCATGGCTGAAAGCTTACCATATCTTCCGAAACACCATTCAAATCATCGCCATTCAGATTTGGGCTATTAACCTTCTTGACTGGACCTTCGATTTTAAACGCATTTCTTCCGAAAAGCATGTTGTTGAGCGCACAAACTGCTTCGAGCTGTATAATGCATTGTGTAATTGAGGAAGATAATAGTGAATCGTCTTGCCCCAGCCTAGAAAAGAATTAGAGATGAGCGTCAACCCAACAACCAAACTCCCTTACAATGACATGGAGATAGGCTCTGTGGTGTTACTTTCAGCGTCAACTTCACCATTCTGAGCATTTGGTGCTTCGGAAGGATTTTCAGTTTCCGTACTAAAAAATAGTGACTCGTATAAAAGTAATCAAGAATGCGCATACAATTCTGGAGTGGATGCCTTGAAGACTTTCTCGAATAGCTTCACCGTATGCTCCCATTGATCTGCGTCGAACTTTTCACCATTTGAAACAATCAGGTTTTCCAGGCAATTAATCGCCGACTTCGCTAGCTGTTCGTTCCCTTTTTGAATGCATGAAAAAAGTTGGTCGTAAATATTTGGCAGCAAATGAGCAAGATTGGTATAGTACTGTGTGAAGACGTCAATAAGTGCATAAAGAGCATGGTTGCACGTGGTCACCATCCATTCACTTTTCTAAACTTTTTGAATATAGAGTGTTCCAAAATTGGGCATTTTCAGTATTTTTTTCAAGCTTGGTTCTCTCACAAAACTTGTTTTAAGCTATCCAATGGTACCAAGATCAACTAGTAATCATTCAAGATTCAAAAGATATGCTCAAAATACTAAAAATGGCTGTATTTTCTGGAACACCCTGTAGACTTTGATGCAAATTTTTGTTCCAGCTTACCTCATTTCCAAGCTCCCCAAGCTTGATGAAGTCAAAAATGCGGAAGACAACAGAATTCGTCGTCCCGAACAAGTCGTTCCACCACTCGGTTCGGAAACTCTCGCCATATGTTTTCATGATCTCGAACATGACTGTGAGTGACCTCGTTCTGACATCCAATTTGCACCGGTTGATTATAAGTGACAGCTCCAAGATGATTGGAAGCCAACCTTTCTGCCATACTAGCTGGGTATCGTGCACGGAATGCTCGTCTTCGGAGTTGTGACTGATGAGTTCGGCGTTTTGGGCTACCAACGTGGCCGTCTGTCGTATGAGACGGATGGCTTCCATGCTAATATCGGGGAAATACCAATTGCACGCGAATTCGGAAAGGCACTTCACGAGCTCTTGGAATGAATCGAAAACTTCCAGGAAGCAATGCGGGAAAACATCCGCTAAAGATTTTTATTTGTGGTAAAAAACGAGATTTTTGCGATTTTTCAAGTAGGAATTCCTATCGAAAATAACTGAAAAAAACGGAAATCGTATATTTCATGGCCTGGGAGGCGTCGAAAAAATAGAAAAATTCATGAAAAATCGAAAAAATTGTAAAATTCGTCAAAAATTCAAGAAAAAAACAGAAAACTCCTGGTTTTCCAGCAAAAATTGGAGTTCATTTTCGCGTCAATACACCCACGACTTTCCCTGAATCAGGGTCAAGGAAACATTTTTTTACGCTTCGGGAATACGCTTCACACTATGAGCTTACTTATAACATAAGTAGTGGTTGAAAAAGCTGCTTCTACAATTTCTTCTCGATTTTCCGTAGCCGCCATATAGAAGAGGGAGAAGATGTTCTTCCACCCAGAACGTATCCTGTCACCATGGGACTTGACCATATGTGTAATACAGGCAATGATCATCTCCCGACAAGCAAACGATCGATTCTTCATCGTGATCACTTCGAATGGTCGAAGGAATTCTTTTTGCAGCCGGAAGTTGGGCAGTTCTCCCTTTTCCAAGAATTTCATGGACAACTGTCTCAGGGCATCCAGAGCAAAGTGGGAGATATGCTCGTTGGTGTTGCAACCGGCCTAAAATCTGGGATAGAGAGAAAGTGAAAGAATAGGAAGTGTTGCGGTCGGCACTACTACAAGGTCAAAATTCAATACGAGTTATTCAGTAACCACCATGGTGTAGTGGCCCGGTGTGTTGCCAAGGAGTTCGGCATCACCGGCACTAGCAAGGGTTCGATTCCCCCTTGCGTCTAAAAGATTTTGCGGTTGGCACTACTACAAGATCGAAATTTAATAATAGTCATTCAGTGATCACTATGGTGTAGTGGTCCGGTACGTTGCCAAGGAGCTCGGAATCACCGACACTAGCAAGGGTTCAGTTCCCCTTGCGTCTAAAAGATTTTGCCACTGCAGTATTTAGCGGGAAAATCTAAGAGGATCACTAGAGGGACCAGTGATTGATCGGGGATCACAACAAAAAGCGTACAGCATTGAAATGCTCTCCGAGAACGTGCCATATCTTCGACCATTCTATTCGAATACGGCCCATGTTGTAGAATGAGATTTCGACAATCTTCTGGAGCATGTACATTCGTGGCGCCCCAGGAAGAGATAGTTCTTCCAATGAAACTCGACAGAGAGCACGAACAAAATGAACGATAGCTTCACCCGTTAGTCGACTAGACCCTTGGAATATCCTATAAAGATGACATGCTGTATTTTTAACTTATATTAACAGCTACTTGTCCACAGCCACGACGACACTTTGTGATGAAGTCTCTCCTAATTTTTCCTGTAAATTGAGCAACGCCTTTTCATCGATATGGAAGACATTTTTAATTGTACCTATAAAGCAAAAAATTTAGCAAAATTTCACAAAAATTTCTGGTACAACGAATTTTTTAATTTTTGAAAATTTTTTAGAAACTTCTATGAACAAATTTTTTGGAAAAATAGTCCCAGTCATTTGCGGCAGCTAATGCTAGTAGTATTTTTTTCAAAATTTCTCACCATTCGCACCACACCCAATCAACTGAGCCAGTTCTAATTGACTAATACACTTCAACACGTCGTACCAACATTCCTCCAGGAAATTCCCATCCTCCACTCCAATTGTAATAAGAAGTTTAATCGACTCGACGTTTTTCGACTTCATCTCTGAGAGAGCCGTCTTCGCCGTTAACAAGGTGAATCGAGTCAACGCTTGCAGATATGCATTACGCTGTGTATCCATGTGGAAGACACAAGCCACGCGGATACCACAGCGGAAGCCCTCTAAACACCTTCTCCAAATTTCCTCGTCGTCCGATGATTGAAGGCCAATGGAGAAAACTGCCAAGCAGGGCGACCATGCCAGCTAAAAAAAAGTTGTTGATAAATGGATTTGGCACGGCGTACCAAAAATCCGACAAGTTGAGACAAAGGTTAACATCAAAAAACAATATTGGGTTTTACCCATGGCCTAGTGGCTTACGTGACAGATTTTCAGTTTATAGATCGCGGGTTCGAATCCCGGCCGAAATTAAAGTTGTCCAAATTCCATGAAAATTTTTGCATATCCTATAAAACACATTTTTTGGCTATTAAACACTTGCTGAAGTTGATAGTAATAATGATTTCAACTTTTCTTTTAAACCTACCTTATTATATACAGCTCCAGCAAGTATTTATTGGCCAAAAATGCTAGCAAAGTGTTTTAGAAGCCAAAATATGGATATGCAAAAATTTTCATGGAATTTGAACAACTTTAATTTCGGGCAGGGATTCGAACCCGAGACCTATAAACGCAAATCTGTCACTTTATCCACTCGGCGATAGATAAAACGCACAAAACCTCATGATATGGTACTCGTTTTGAAGCGCTCAGCACGCTGAGTCGATTGGCTATATTGTTTTTTGATGTTGACCTTTGCCTCAACTTGTCTGATTTTTGATACGCCGTGATGAGGATGAGCTAACCATAAACATTGGACGGATGTGTTCATAGTGAGAAGCACTTGTGAATTCTTGTTGGGCGTGACTAGCGGCTTGCATCAAAGCATGTGCTGTTTGGGAGATGGTTTCGAGCTCGAAATTTTGGAAGGCTTTCTTTTGACGAGATGTGGCATTCGCGGCATCTGAAAATTACATTTTTTAAATATAAAAATTTTCCCCGGCCCTGATTAAGGAAAAAACTGGGGATTTTGAAGCAAAAATGATCATTTTTCCTCATTTTTTTCCCTACATCAGAGCCCTGATTCAGCGAAAAATGATTTTTTTCGCTTTAAAACATTCAATTTTTTCCTGAATCAGAATCAGGGAAGCGTTTTCGCGCGTCGGGAATGCGAGCAATTGATTTTTTACGCATAAAATTTCCCCTAGAGGGCCCATTTTTAACATACTCAGCTTGGGCCTTTTCGAAGCACCCGGCTTCATCTTGATCTCATTCGCCGCAATATCATCATAGATTTCGCCGAGAAACTCTTCGGGCAAATCATTCTGATCGTTGATTCCGCGATTCATCGAAATGTACTGCTCTTTTGTCATCTTATTCCGAACTTGGGGGCTATGCAGATCCGTGGTTAGCATAATTATCGAATAGGATAACACATATGCCGTGTCTGCTGATGCAAAGATATTCAAGCTAAACGAAAAAAGCATTTGAGCTAACATATGTATCTCCATTACTTGGGGTTGCATTCACAATAGCGGGAAGCGAACTTCTCCATCAATCGATCAATCTTTTGAGCTTCGCCAGGGAGACGAAATTTTTCGAGTAGTTCCCTTAATGCCTTGACGATAGTCATTCCAGTGAAATCAAACAGATCAATATAGCTGTACATAACCGTTTTGTTGAATCTGAAATTTTACAATGAACAGTGAAAATGGAGTTTGTCATATACAAATCAATTCTACAAATAATTGTTTATAGAACTTACTCCTCTCCGTCTCCGAGAAAATCACCCACGACGGCTTTATCCACTCTTTCTTCTTTAAAGAAAAAGTTGGCTATGTCGGCCGGCTCTTTCCCAATAATGCCCTTTTCTTGTAAAAATGCTAGTCCTTGTTTGGGCTTTCGAGCAAATCTAAATCAGATCATTTATACAAATACAGGGTGGCCCAAAAACCCTTATTTTTGCTCAATTTTTTCAAAATTTCACCAAAATAACTCTATGGCCCTATTTCTAAGTTGAACCGTACGGTCAACCGTATGGTTCACTGTCAACCGTACGGTTCACGGTTGGCCGTATCCCCCTACACTGTTATTTCGGTGAAAATTTTTAAAAAATCGCGCAAAAATTCGTTTTTTGGCCACCCTATACGTGATATTAAACATACAAGTCAATTCCATGTTCGATAATCCCTTTTTGCTGTTTAACTTGTTCATATTGTTGGAAAGTAGAGACGGAATCTGCAGTGCTGCCGTGGGCACTGCCACTGTCTTCCAAATCGCCAGCAGAAAGATCACCCGACTTGCCCCACGCCACCTCCTCGTACCATGTTGCCATGCATTGTAGGACCTTCACGAGGCATTCCAGGCCCAATTCTCGCATTTTCCTTTCTCTTTCTCTCATCACTGGCGTGGCATTTGGAGAAGAGTCGACCGCATAACCAGACTATAAGTTAAGGTCATAAAGTGTGGTGGAAATAAAAAACGAATACCGCAATCTTAGATAGATACGTGACTAGCATCTCGAATATATTGGCCGACGTCAAATGACAATCATAATTTACGTAAATGTCCATCACACTTTGGGAATTATCACAGATTTTTGAGATCGTATTCAACACCACCCATTTGTGCTCGAATGAGCTGGTCGAGCTTTCCAAAATCGAGATGATGATTTGGTTGAAAAATACCTGAAAAACCATGAAAATTTTTCCAATTCACAAGGAACACAATAGAAAATTTATATTCGTACAATTATTTTTCGTACGGACTTTTCGTACAGGTACTTTTCGTACAAGTACTTTTCGTACGATACTTTTCGTACAGGTACTTTTCGTACGAACTTTTCGTACAAGTACTTTTGAGCCCGGTTTCGGCAAAATCAGAGGGGGCAACAAGTTGATAGTGTTCCCTGTCAAACTAACCTCGATTTGCTTCTTCAAGTGTACTTTAAATTTATTAACAAGCTGCACGAAAATTGCCAATGCCTTCTCAAACAGGCCTATGATTGGCGAGACCGCATTCTTTGTCAATGCTACACATAGCCAATGCCGGATGGCATAGATAAAGCTATGCTTATCCGGTAGCGGAGTGTTGAAGTTTTGTACCACCAATAAGATCATTTCCAATGAAAGTATTTTCGAGCGCATCTCATGGCCTTTTAGGTCGGGATTTTCTGGTAGTTCTTTCATGGATAATTTACACAGAGCACGGAAAATTAGGAAGGCGTCTTTTTCTTCAGCTGTCTTGAATTCTAGCTTGGCATGGTTGAGCTCATCCGAGGAATCAATGGAATCGCCAGAATGGCCATTGAGCATCGGGCTTGGTGAATAGGTGCCAAGGGTATGAAATGAGCCTTTTGTGCTCGTCGTGTCGTCTGATTTCTAAAATGTTGTCATGAATACCATCTTTTCTGTAAGATAACAGCATAGACTCAAATGAAATGAAGGGTTAGAAACGAATGAAACGAGTGGTCACTTCCAGATGGCGTCCGGAAACAGGTTTAAATTTGTCTGAATATTGACACGAAAATCCTGAATTTGGTTTCATTTCATTTTAGTATTTCATTCGTATCATTTGATCGTTTCACTTGTATTCGTTCCGGAATCGTGTTTGAATTTGCCTGTATATTGACACGAAAATCCTAAATTTAGTTCCGTTTCATTCTCTTCGGAAACAGGTTTTTATTTTAAAGGAATATGGCATTCTTATTAACATATTGCATACCAAATGGACTTCTTTTTCATTTCCATGCAACTCCATGCTGGCCACCTGATTGACTATCGAGTCGACTACATTCTTGATGACCATTTCTTCCCAGTCAACTTCAATGTTTTGCCCTTCTTCTTCAATCCTTTCCATGTTGATGAAGACGGTGTTGATGGTTTGGGTGAGAATCCCTTTCGCCGTCGACTTATTAATCTCGCTTTTAGTGGCCAAGTAAATGTTGAAACATGTTCGAACAGCCAGTAGCAAAGAGGCATCGTGCACCTTACAAGTGTTGCTGAGTATAACTGCAAGAATGGCCTGAAAATGGAAATTTTGTATAAAAATTGCCAACAACTTTTTTCATCAATTTCCTACACTCTTCTCAGGGGTGTAGGAAACGGCAACCCTGGTTGACTGTAAATATAATCAAGTGGGTCCCTTGGCAAGGACCCCGGACCCACTGAATCCTTAGTCCGAGAATCAAATTGGGTCCGGGGACCTAAAATATTGGGTTCCTTTCATGCCTTGGTTGAAACCTGCACAAGCTCGTTATTTTCCGAACGACCCAAAAAATACTTACCTTAATAATCTGTAATTGGACATTATCGTCCGTATTTGGCCCTTTAAATGGAAAACATATTGCCTCGACAATCCGATCTATCAATAGCCTTTGTGGATTTTGCGGATCCGGGCAATCTCCAACCAAATGCCCATAAGCTATCAATTTCTAAAAAAATTTTTCCAACTAGTTACATGTTTTTTGAAGAATTCGTACTTGTAATGAATCTAATGCGGTGATAGCAATACGATTACAATTCGAATGACAGGCTAGCTCGAATGGCAGGAAATACCCGTCCGCAAGAATATAGCTTTGATAATTTGGTAAGATATCCGTTTGCTCGGGCACCTTCCTTGCATACGAGTCAATTTCTTGTTGCAATTGTTCTTGAAAATGATTTGGTATGATGGGGGAGATATGAAGGGCGGTCTCCCACTTCAATAACGGACAGTTTATCGAACTGTGACACTTCGTTCAATGAGAACACTTCATTCAATGAGGACACGTCATACAATGAAGACACTTCGTTCAATGAGGACACTTCATCCAATGGACTTCGTATACAAGTCTTTTGGATGAAGTGTCCTCATTGTATGAATGTGTCTCATGAAGTATACATTGGATGAATTGTCCATTAGATAAAGTATCCATTGGATAAAATACCCCAGTTGGACAAACTGTCCATTGGATGAAGTGAACTACCACCATGTGAAAATATGCCTTACCTAATGCTGATTCACATGCTTTTTTTAGACTTGCATGATCCTTTCGTTTTATATCTCGGTCGTTTAAAATCCTCTCGATTGAATTTTTTAGAAACATTTCTGGCGCGTCGATTATCTCATTATTCATTCCATTTGTCTATGTTCTTATAAAACAGTCGCACGAATATAAAACAAAGCTATAAAAAATTTTGGTATGATATATTTTTCTAAAATGAGGAAAGGCGTGATATTGATATTGTCCAAATATTGGTGATCAGAATGTTTCATTTCCATTCTTGCAAAAACGTTGGCAGTGCCAAAGGATTTCGTTTTGGTATCGA
>JAQGCP010002029.1:0-11120 GCA_034699885.1 Acrobeloides thornei | reverse complement strand
AATGCAATTATCTCGAAAACTACAACGATTCAGAACATGCCGTAAAAACAAAAAATGCTCCATTTTTCATGATCTTTGATCATGAAAAATGCGCAGCCCACAACAGGAGTTACTCCCAAATTACTGGGGCTTTTTGTGCCATGCCCAATGCCCCGGTGATAGAGGATTCCACATGCCCAAGGTTTCTGAAACCGAACTTAGACGCCTCGGACCCAACGTTGCTTAAATTGCAAGATCGGACGGTCCGGTTCGTACCGAGAGAACTACGCTTCCCTAGGACGTGAAATTCGAGAGAGAAAATTGGATTTTTTTTTAAATTTCAAGTCTGTCCTCAAGTGTCCCGTACTCAAATATCTTGCACTTAAATGTCTCGTCCTCAAAGGTTGGTCCTCAAATGTCCGCTCTCAGGTATTGCACCACCACTCTATAACGACTTTATTATAGGACCATTTATGTTCTTAAAATTTGATGAAAATCAACTTCAACATGAACTGTTTAATCAATATCCACTATTATTCGAAATTCAAAAACTTGAGCCACATATTGATCCAAACATCTTTGTTCTTCACATCGAGGGTCCAATATTGCTTTCTATTTCATTAACTTTCTTTAAAATCTATATTCCCGTGATGTTTGGCTTCGGCACTTCGGCTTATATTATTTTACTCCTTAGACAAACACCGAACATGTCTATAAAAACTAAAGACAGTTATTCAATTGTAGTAAGAACAACAACGGTTCAATTTCTTTCTGTTACAATATTTTTAATGCTTCCTTATGGTTTTCAATATATTGTGTATTTATCCAATTCTCGATATTCAAGTTTGATTTCTATGGTTATTTATATCTGTTGGGGGTTTCAATGTTTATTTGAAATATTGGCGTTGTTTTATTTTATACGACCTTATAGAGAATATTTATTGAAAATGATATATAGACGAAGAAATTTAATTGAGGAAAACAGTATTGTTATGACACAAAGTTCGCAAAAATGACAAAAAATTTTGGAACTTTTTACTCTGGGTAATCG
Source organism: Acrobeloides thornei (assembly GCA_034699885.1). NCBI lineage: Eukaryota > Metazoa > Nematoda > Chromadorea > Rhabditida > Cephalobidae > Acrobeloides > Acrobeloides thornei. The sequence continues at coordinate 10,090 of JAQGCP010002029.1, read as the reverse complement.
CAATCAACAGGATTTCAAAAATTGATACTTTTTTGAAGTAATTTTATTGAAAAGAACCGAGCTCAAGGGATCGTTCCAAAACTTTTTTGCGGTTTACGGTTCAAAGTTTTTCGATTTTTTTCATTTTTTTCGAATTTTTTAAATTTTTGTCTTCATTAAACCTTATTATGTTTCCCTGATTTGTCTAGGCCAGACATCGAGCAGTTAAAAAATTGATTGCTTTCTCCCCGTTATCAGCTCAAACAACTGATCTCTCAATGTAATTTTTGTATGGATCAACCATTTTTCATATTAATAAATCCATTATGATTTTGCTATTTTTATATTTATTATTATTTATAAAAGATTTGGGTGTGTTTGGAGCTAAAATTTCGATATATAGTCCATCATATAGCAATAGTCATATTATAAGTAATAGCAGAATTGTGAAAGTATTGGCCAAAGATTGTTATAAAATGGTTTGTTTTTTGGTTTAAGCCTAAGCCTAAGCCCAAACCTAAGCCTAGGCCTTGGTAGAGATTTTATGTCATCAACTGGAATTTGCCCGTTTCTTTACACTGTTATTTTTATTGTACAATTTTATAGTGATTTGTAAATATTCAGAATTTTCTTTGGCTTGAAGTTGGGTTATCAATTCCAGCTATTGCCATCAGTTCTTCAATGATATGGCGCGCTTCCGGAGGAAACTCGTTGAAGCGTTGAATAACTCCCTGCCCAAACGTCGCATACTAAATTTGTTAAATATAAATTATAAAAATAGTTTTAAAACCTTGGTACGATTTGCATTATAGTCTCTCATATATGCCGTATTCGTAGTTGGATTGCTTGAACGAGGACGTCCTTTACCTCTGCCTCGGTAATATTGTGGAACAGCTGGAACTTCACTTGGAAAATGATTTTGGACTCCATTTGGTGCAATGTTGTGAACATTTGGCTGATTCATTCCATTTTCATATCCCGTGTTTGGACCTGTTCCAATCCAGGCCTGGTTGTGATGCTCCATTTGTGGGAAATATTGTTGTTGGAATGTTGGTACATGAGTTGATAGATTAGGAGGATAGGAAAAGGATCTATTCGGATGTTCATAGTTAATGCCTAAAAATTCTCGCCATCAATTCACTATGAAATACATTTGATATCAATAACTAAAGGGTGTCCCAAATATTTTTTGCTTTTGGTCGATTTCAGTTGGGGGGACGAGTAGTCATCCAGCCCCCACCCCAGTTAGTCTATTGGATCTTTCTTAATTTATACACATACCTTGGTTATTTAAAGGATCAGTTGAAGGACCACTCAACTCTTTATGATATTGAGGTTGATAATGGTATTGATTTGTTTCAACATAAAGTTGAGGCACTTCTTGTGGACTAATATGTTGTTGAAATTGGTTTTCCAAAAAATTTTGTTGACCAGAATTAGTATAGTAAGATGATGATTCAGGAGTATGATAGATAATATTGTCTTGATGATTAGGAATGCTAGCAACGTCTTCTGGCAAAAATTGAGCAATCTCCACATTTTCATAAAGATTCAATACGTTCTAAATGTTTTTTGTCTGAATACACAAAATCATAATTATACTTGAATGTCTGAAGAATTTTTAGGACAACAAGGGCAAGTGCAATCAGTTAAACTGTCAGGTTGATGCTCGCAAGGACATGGGCAAGTAAAGCGCTTACAAATCTAAAAAATCACATTTTGGTGTTAAGCGGAGTAGTCTTGTTTCAAGAAATGCTATCTTACAAACTTTCTTGCTCACCTGTAGTATCATCCTCCCCTCTAGCCAAATACAATTTTTTAAGTCTCTGCTTACAAGGATACCTTACTCACCATACCTGGAAGGGTGGTCAATATTTCCAAAAATTTTCGAGGGGAGTAAAGTAGCAACTTTAAAATTTTGTGACCCCCTCCCCTCGAATTGACGCCCAAAAAAGGTCGCAAAAAATTTTTTGCTTTGAATATTTTACTATAAAATCCCCCCTGAGTTGTACCAAAAAGGTCGCCAAGATTTTTGTGAGGGTTAAAAGGGCAAACTTGAATCTCTTGTAACGAAGGAGAGGGGTTCATTTATGGATCATCTGTCGATATAACTCAAAATTGCATATTGAGTTATATGATATATAATTTGTAAAAAATACATATTTTCCTGGTTCTTCGGGAGATTTTTTATCGTTATTGACATTTTTAGCAGGAAATCCAGATGTGTTTTGTTGCTAAAAAATTTATAGGAAGAATTAAAGATGAGTTTTTACACAATGTTGCATATGAAGTTGTGAAGGTCGATTGTCAAAACATGTATTGCCTGTATATTGGTTGTTATTGCCAAACATTTGCTGATTTCTCTAAAATATCATTTTTCACTCATTATGAGATATTGGATAAAAAATGGCTAAGAGATAGGAATGAAGAGAATGGTGGAGTTATCTAGGGACTATACCCCACCCACCAGAAATGGCCGAAGACCGATAAACCAAAAGGCCCTTTATATTTTTAGCCGATCTTTTTTCTTTCAACTTTTCTCAAAAATCTGCTCGTTAGGAGGTTATTTATTACATATGAGCAGAGGTGGTAAACGGCCGCGATTTTTTACGACCCTAGGCCCATGGACTGGGGCCCGAGCCCAGGCTGGGACTCTGCCCTTGGGTGTGTTCCTAAGTTGAACCGTACTGATCACTGTCAACCTACGTGTAGCAGAGCTATAATATTCTATGTTCAAATGTTGTTTTGTATTGAAACGAAAACTCTTAATTTATTTTATTTATATTTCATTCATTCTTTCGTTTCAATTGTTCATTCAAAAAGTTCTAGTTCGTTCATTATGTTTCATGCGTTTTGTTTATCATTCTTTGTCGTTCATACTTAAGTTACTTATTTAAGGTATTCTATTTCTGCGACTTAGTGTGATTATTTATTTTCTAAATAAATTGTATTTTCTTTTCCGTCTTCACACTACAACACAAATCACAATACAAAAGATTACAAAATACGTAATAATGTACAAAAATAGGTCTTTAAACTACAGGGTGTTCAAGCATGAGTTCCCCGATAAGAAAATTCGATTTCTCAGCAAGGAAAAAAGATTTTTGGATTTTTGTTATAAGTTGCTACACACATAAAGATATTTTTCCTAAAAATATTTTCATAATTTTTGAATAAGTCTGTGTATTCAAGCGAAAACCTAAAATTTTTTCCTTGTGGAATTTTCAAAAAATAACAACGCCATCTTGTAGAGCGCATCGAAAAACGATAGTATCTCAAAAGTCTCGGAAATCCGAGAATATGTTTTTGAGAAAATCAATTTCAACATTTTTAAAGAAGGGGTGAAATTCATAGCAGGATGTCCAGACGTCAAATTTTGACAAAAATCGATTTGTTTAACCTCCTAAATGAATTTTTTAGAAAAAGTGATGTTCTATAAAGTTGTTCCCCGTAAAATTCTGAACAAGTTTGTAGAACATGTCTTGTTCCGAAAAATTCATTTAGGGATTAAAAATTGATTTTTATAAAAAAATTGACGTCCGGAGATCCTGCTATGAATTTCACTCCTCCTTTAAGAAATAGTCGAAAAAGCATATAAAATTCGAAAACTGTTCGTTTTTTCGACCATTTCTTAAGAACTTGGAAATTCATTTTATCAAAAACATATTGTCGGATTTCCAAGATTTTTGAAGCACAACCGTTTTTCGATGTGTTCTACAAGATGGCGTTGTTATTTTTTGAAAATTCTATAAAGAAAAATTTTCAGATTTTCTCTTTTATACACAGACTTATTCAAAAATCATGAAAATATTTCTAGAAAAGATATCTTTACGTTACTAGAAACTTACAAAATACCGTATCCAAAAATCTTTTTTCTTCGATGAGAAACCGAATTTTCGAACCTAATTCATTTAGCGTGGTCCAAAAGTTGAAAAAAAATTTTGGACAGCGAAATCAAGTGCTTTTCAGCTTTTGGTCAAAAGCAGCGGCTTTCATTCTATGAAACCCATAAAGAATATCATCATTTTTTATCCCAGCAGCCCTTTTTAGGGCTAAGGGGTTTTTAGAGCCAAGGTTTACTCCCTGAAACACCCCGGATAACACAAAATGATGGGCATCAATAATTTCAACAAAAAAACAATTTCATTATTTTTTAGGTCTTCACGCAAAAACAACATCATAAACGTGTTTCCTGGCTTAAAAAACCCTAATATGAGCAGGGTTGCACAAATTCCCGGGAATTTGGGAAAGTTGCGGGAATATTCCCGTTGCCTGATTATCAATAAAATCCGTTTATTGACACGAGTAAAGTGATTCACTTACTAAGTTTTTGCTCTTTGATAAGTTCGACAGAAATCCAGATACATAGAACAAAATATATAAAATATTGCTAAAAAAACACTAATAAATTTCTTTGTATCTGGCTTTCTCTCGAACTTATCAAAGAGCAAAAACTTAGTAAGGTGAAGTTGATTTAATTTTTTCGTGTCAATAAGCGGATTTTATTGATAATCATGCAACGGGAATATTCCCGAAACTTTCCCAAATTCTCGAGAATATTCGGAATATTCCCGGAAATGGGAATCGGGAATATTCCCACGTGCAACCCTGAATATGAGTGTTTTTTTTATTGAATTTAAAGAATTTTTCACCTTTTAAACCAATTTAAACTAAGTGAACTAGCTCCAAAATTTCTTATCGAGAAACTCATGCTTGAACACCCTGTGTTTAGTTTGTTGATCAGTTCACCTTGCACTGATATTTTACGGCTTTGGGTACATTTTCGATATATAAAACATTAACTTTTCTTTTTGTCAATAAAAATTTTGGGCTTTTCCGTTATTTTCAATATCAATAATTTAGATGTCATATTTCAACATTTTAACTGCATTTTTCTTACTCACATTGTTTTCTTGGCATATTGCCAGTTCAAAATCGTCCAAAAATTTAGCTTCTTGTCCATTTCCTAATGGCACAGACAAAGCTTTACATGTCTTCAATTGTGATTTAGAAAAAAGTAATTAAAGAATTTTTTGGGTAAAAAATCGAAAATTTTAGATTTACCAATAAAAATTATAAATGCAAGGGTAATTGACACAGATACGAATCAAACGATGTATCCAGTTGATCCAAGAAAACATATCGCGTTAGAATTTACTATAAATAATAGTGGAGCAACGGTATTTTTTATATTTGAATAAAAGATTAAAGTTTAGTTTGATGATATTAAAACAAATGTGACTTTGGGAGAATATCAAGATGATTGGGCTAGTAACACATGTAAATGGACGGAAGTGCCTACTTTTGGATTGCTGTGAGTTCTCATTCAATTTTGTACGTGCAATAATTTATTACCCAATTTTGAAAATTTGCCAAAAATCGAGTTTAATTCCATTTCAGTCGCCCAAGAGCTCATTCGATAGCCCCTGTCAAGAGGTTTTTTAGGAAAAAAATTATTGAAAAAGCCTTCAATTTCGATTTATTAGAACAAAAACACTGAAAAAAGAGCCTTTTCGGTTATACCCTTATCAGTTACCTTTGGAGTCGTCCAGATATTACGTTAACACTTTTTTGGAGATTTTAGATCCCCCATGATAATGGGGTTGGAGTTGACATAGGAGACTTGAATCTGAAGGAATTTTTTATTTTGCCACCGGAAGTTGCAAAATTCCGTGTCCCAAATTCATGTAAAATCATGAGAAAATCGTAATTTTCCTATATTTTTGCTCTAAAAAAAATCGAAATTGATGGTTTTTTCAATAAATTTTTTCATAAAAAAGATATTTGACGGGGCTATCAAATGATAAAAAAGTCATTTGATAGGGGCTATCGAATGAGCTATCGGGCGACTGAAATGGAATTAAACTCGATTTTTAACGATTTTATAAATCGGGTCATAAATTATTGAACGTACTTTATATGGTGATAGTTTCAGTCCTATCTTCCATATTTAGAAAAACAATCCAAATTTTAAAAATGGATATTTTAGGCCCTTGTCATATCCGGGGCTCAATTGTACCACTACCCTCTGATGTCTTCTATACATGAATAAGAGAGACCATCGCCCAAATTTTCAGCCAAAGGCTGGAAGCTTAAAAATAATATTTTTTTATAAAAAAATGGTTTAAAATTTTTTTCCAAAAATGCAATTTTTAAGTTTTTTTAATCAAAATTTTACATTTTTATCGACCCTCAATTTTTTGGGGATTCGTAAAATTAACCAGACCACTCCCCTACCATGTTTTCAAAATCTAGGCCCACTCCACACATGCACAAGCTTCCGTTTACAAAAGACATTTAGTAGTATCCGGCACAAAATTGAAAAATAGGGGCGATAGGAACAAATGCACCGCACACTTTTTTGAGGGTCAAGCGACAGATTTTTGTTTTTGAAATAATTCAAAATTGACGTTGCGAATTCCGATGATTGTGGTGTCATTTTAAAGCTGGCAATCGTAGCAATCCAACGACACCAAGATCATGGCATATCTCTTTATGGTTGCTGAGATATTTGGTAAAATGTGAAAAATGTCGATCTTCGGACAAAAATTCTAAAAAATCGACATTTTTTACATTTTACCAAATATCTCAGCAACCATAAAGAGATATGCCATGATCTTGGCGTCGTTGGATTGCTGCGATTACCAGCTTTAAAGTGACGCTAAAATCATCGGAATTCGTCACGCCAATTTTGAATTATTTCAAAAACAAAAAACTGTTCATGAGTGTCCCAATTTGGGTTTCAATGTTCAAATGGATTGTGTATTATAACGAAAACATGCAATCTTGATATAAAATTAATTAAACCAGAAGAATTTCCATAGATTATTACCCTATTCTGAAAAAACATTGCATTGAAAAAGCTATTCTTGACGCTAAGATATGAGTTTTAACAGGTGGCCCACTTTTTTCCACCATTGTAAATCAAGAAAAAGGCAAGAACAATGTTTTTAAACTAATTTAATTGATTTAAATTATGCAACACAGTCGAACCTCGATATAGTCGCACCGGTAGGGGTGAAATTCATTTAAAAAAATCGAGATTAAATTGTAGTTCTTACTCTCGGCGAAAATAAAAGATTTTTCAATAATTAAAAAAATATTCTTCATACAATTAGCTATCTAAAATGTGGCCGCCCAAAGAAGTCTGATTTAACCTTGGCAATTTTTTTTCAATTTTTGGGGAATTTTAAAGGGCCCACTATATCGAGGTTTGATTGTACTTCTTCTAAATTAGACCTCTAACCATGGACACCGGGCCCCAAACCAGAAATTTCTTATAAAAAATGAAAATTCTATAGAAAAAAATGAAAAAATTCTTAGAAAAACAAACAAGTTTTCATCTTCGTACCTCTCCCAAGTTGATTTCTGGCTATGGACCTGATCTAAATTGTATACAATTATTGGTTATTTATTATACAGGGTGTGCTAAAAGTTCGTCATCATTTTGAATTTTTATAACAAACAATATATAATAATAACAAAACAACAAAAATGTTTCCAAATATCCTCCTTTTACTTCCAAATATCCTCCTATTAGAAAATATTTTAGCGCTTTTTTTGAATTATTTGCTCTTTTGTGAACATCCATTTATTTTTTATAGCAAAAATGACTGAATTTCGACCAGCAATAGTGAAACTGTATGAAAAAGGAAAATCAATTCTGGATTAGCCAGCTCATACGCCTGAATTGAACGCATTGGATTACTCGGTTTGAAGTATTCTGGAAGCGGCAGCATGTTCGAAGCCACACAAGACTGTTGAATCGTTGAAGCGAGCTCTGATGAAGGCCTGGAATGAAGAAATAACAATGGAACGAATGAATAACAACGTTGATGACTTCCTGAAACGATTAAATAAATATATCGAAGCTAAAGGAGGATATTTTGAATAGTTTTTGTTGTTTTGTTATTGTTCGTTATAAAAATTGAAGATGATCACGAACTTTTAACGCACCCTGTAACAATTTTAAATGTTCAAAAGGTAATTATGGCGACTTATTCTACTCTATGAATAGAGTTTTAAAAAAATCCTTGAATCATTAAGGTTTTATGTGCAAAGCGATTTTTTTATCCTTATTTTTTATTTGTGCTTTTTCATCCTGTCACAAAGTACAGGGTCGCTTCAGAAACGGCGCAGAAGATCACAAAAATCTCACTTTTTTGGGGCCACCCTGTGCATTTTTTATTGAAATGATTTGTAATATAATTTTTAAAAACATCGGTACATTGAAAAATAAATTTAAAAATATGTCCTGCTTTAAATAATAAACACATTTTAACATTCCGAAAATCGTTTCATTATACAGTTCACAAGTCCTGAATCAAAATTAGTGACTAAATTTTTACGACGACGGAATTTTCTTTGTAAAAGCATATTGGAGCTAGTGTCAAATAGGTACTCCAATAGCCAGCATAAAGTTTTTAAAAGTCATTTTGATTCAAAATTCGAGGAGCAAAAAATTCAAAACCATGTCCGAAGCTGAATACCATCAATTTTACGTGTATTTTTTGAATAGTCTAACCTCTCTAAAACACTCAAGATAATTTTTTTTCGGCTAAAATTTTTCAAAATCATAGTAAATTTATCTACAAAATGTATGGCATAGTAAATTTACTTTTAAAAATATAGGGCATAGTATAATTAGCTAGAAAATTTGAGGGTATAGGAATTATCATAGAAAAATTTAAACGTTGAATTTGCTTATAAAAATTTTGACTATAGTAAAATTGACTACTAAATTTATGACATAGTGAAATTGCCTAGAAAAATGAGAACAAAATAACTTAATATTGTTAAAAGTCGCAGAATTTAAGTCGGTGAAATGTCGAGGTTGGTGAAAAAAGTCGACGAAATGTCTGGTCGGTGAAATGTCAGTCGGTGAAAAATCGGTCGGTGAAATGTAAGGGAACCCTTTTCCACGCGTTAATTTCACTTTATAAATTCAACTTGAAGCGCGCTCAAACCGTTTAACACTACTTCCTCCTAGGTTCGAGTATTCAAGAATCATCTCCTAACTGAAAAAAATTGAAACATTAAGCCCCAAATTGCATTCAATGTAATTAGAATTTTTTATTAGACAAATCTCTATAATGCAGTTAGTATAGACAAAAAACCCAATTATTGCTTCTCTCCGGAATTTCGTAACGAACATATTTTTTATAACATAAAATGCAATATAAAAAAATTAAAAATTCGTTTACCCATATTTTTAAAATTGTTTTAAAGGCAAAGATTCTCAGGGTGTATTAAAAACCGGAATTTGGGCGATTTTTTCATGTTTTTTCGACCCGAAATTTTTTTAAAAATGACAGTATTAGATCTAATCTTGACATATACAATAACGGAACGAATCGACGGGACGAACAAGAACGAGTCACAAAAACGGGACGATTTTTTCTTCAGATCTTAGCTTCTTTAAAGGGGGTAACAATCGGAGCCGGTTCTCTGAAAACATTCTTAGGGGTAATTTTATGTGAGAAATGGATTGCGCGCATTCTCAAAGCATGAAAACGCTTTCTTGACCCTGATTCAGGGAAAGGATATGTAATTACGTAAATAAATTGATTTTTGCTTCGATACACTGATTTCTTCCCTGAATCAGGGTCAAGAAAGCGTTTTCACGGTTCGGGAATGCGCGCAATCGATTTCCCACCTAGAAAAACCTAAGAATCGATGGTTTTCTCATAAAAATCCAAAAATGTTTGATTTTTCTTCAATATACCCACTCCATTCCTTGAATCAGAGTCAAGGAAGCGTTTTCATGCTTCAGGAATGCGCGGAATCGATTTCTCGCATAAAATTACCTCTAAGAATGTATTTTTTACAAAATTTTCAAAAAAAAATTTTTTTTCGGAGATGCAGTCACGATTCTTACCCCTCTCCCTTTAAAAATTTTGATTTTTAAAAACCATTTTTAATAGAAAAGCTTCTATTACGGACGAAAAACCAAATGCTATTGAACTTAAAAATGTAAGAAAGGTATCCAATTAAAACTTCTATATATAGCTTAATTTTTAGACTTGGCTTATTTCTTTTCTTCTCGTTACTGGTACTACCTTTGCAATTTTATATGGGATCTCTCCAGCCATTTCTGCCATTCTTACGGGTA
>JAQGCP010002028.1:0-11121 GCA_034699885.1 Acrobeloides thornei | reverse complement strand
TTTAACCACTATACAAAAACCCATCAACAACAGCCACACTTAGAGACGCCTCAACCAACAATGAATCCTATGGGTCCAATGGGTAAGATTTTTAGAGAAATGCAACAATATTTTTTGTTAAAAATTAGCCCAAGTATTGTGAGAGAGGCCTTTCTCTCTTCAAATCCGAAAATGGTTTTAAAAACTTTCCCTCGTATTTCTTATGTTTTGCTCAAAATTTTTAAAATTTAAAAAAATCCTAATGGTCAAAAGACAATATTTTACGGGTTTTCGCTGCTCCATAGCTTAGTGGCTAGGGAGCCTCAGTATCAATATAAAGTTTTGATCCCGCCCGTAGTCAATTCTTTTAGCAGTGTCCAAAACTGATAAAAATCTTGCCTAGGGGTATTTTTATGCGAGATACACGAACCCGCTGTTATTTTTTCGTGCAAAATTTTATAAAAATAGAAAAATTAATTATTCTAAAATTGGTCAAAATTTTTTTCTACTTTTTATAAATTTTTTCCATGGAAAAATAACAGCAGATTCGTGTTTCTCGCATAAAAATAACCCTAAGCAAATTTTTTTAATCAGTTTTAGACACTCCTAAAAGAATTGACTCCAGGTGAGATCGAACCCGCATCTTCATATTGAAGTCTGGCTCCCTAGCTACTAAGCTATGGTGTGTCAACTTTTTTGGACGTTCAGCGGGAAACGGAGTATAAATTGACTTGACTTGACATGGGTGTTTCAAGTCAAGTTGATTTTTGAAAAATTTTTGTCAAGTCAAAAAAATTTCAAAAAATTTTTGGTGATTTTTTAATTTTTTGGTGTTTTTTGCCTTTTTTCATCTTTTTTGATGAATATTTGTAAGTCAAGAAAATTGACAATTTGATATTGTCAAGTCATGAAATTTTGAAAAAATTTTCGCCAAGTCAAGTTAAAAAAATGCCGGTCAATCCCAACTCTAGTCTGCTTTTAGGCCCATTAAATCCACCTCCTATGTTACCTCAACCTCCAGTCGAAGAACCCACTACTAAAAAGCCTGCTAGGAAACGCGTGCGTAACAATGCTAAAAACAACGCAGCTGGTGGAGGAAATGCTGGTGGCGGTGCTTCGAATGCCAAGAAAAAGAATACCAATACCAACAACACTGCTTCTCCGGCACCAAATGGCCCAAACTTTTCTATAAACCCTCCTAGCGGAGTGGTAAGAGTTTTTACAATGTAAAAAAATTATTTTGAACATTTTAGTTCCCTATGCATTACGGTCAAAATCCTGCTGAGGTATTGATAGTCGGAGAACCATCAATGATGGGAAATGAGTATGGTGAAGAGGATGAAAGAGCCATATCGAGAATAGAGAATACTCAATATGATCCAAATATGTTGCAGCATGGTGGGCCGCCTGGGCAACCTCCTCACCACAATGGCCCTGGAATGCCCATGCCTATGCACTCCATGCCGGCACCCATGCCACATAGGCAGTGTATGATTTTACCAACTATTTCAAATATAAAATTAAAATTTTAGGTCCTCCTGGATTCTTAGGTGAATTAGACTTTTCTCAATCCGGTGGGATGCCGCCAGCTGGACTCTGGCCAAATTCCATGCCAATCGGTGCTTCTCCTTCGTCGTGCGCACCACACGCGCCCATGCCAATCGGTGCCTCCGGGGATATGTGATTAATAAAAATGTTTTTTTTAAAATAATTTCTTTTGTAAGGCATTTTTCCTTTAATTGGAAGTCTATTTTCACATTATGTTAGTCTTCCTTATTAGATTTTACTTTCAATCAGTGCAACTTTTTGTTTTTTCTACTCATTTTAGGATTCTTTTTTATGTTAAAATGGTATGCACAAAAATTTTAAGAAAAAATAAAATATTTTCGGCATTTTTCAAAAGATTGATATTCCATTTTTTTATATTATTAAGTTGAATCTCTTTTTGGTTCCAAATAGGTGATTGGAAAAACACTTTTGCTAAAATAAATTTCATAAATTATATTTGTATTTATGCTCCTTAATTCGCTTTGACAAAAATCTATTATATGTATAAAATTTTGTAATTGATTGATTTATATATTTTGAGTTAATTGCAAGAAATTTAAAGATTTTATATTTTTAAAATATTTGCCATTTAATAAAAGTTTAAATAATGTATTTTACAATTGTTAATAAGCAAGAACAAGCTCTTTTAAAAATGTACCTGAAGATAGAGTGTCTCAACGTAACTCGTGGTATATTTTGCGCAGCCCTATGGGGCTATGTACCGTTTAGTTTTTATACCAGTGTTGTTTCACATCCACCAACGGCTTAATTTTTTTCGGAATAATTTTTACGCCATACATTTTGTTTAGGTTGCTCGGTAAATATCTCGACCAGCTATTCGTGACGTTAAATGCGGCGTTAAATGTCTCGAATTTACACAAATTTACAATAAGTCGAGACGTTAAATGTCTCGAATTAGTCTCGAATTCGAGACAAATGTCTCGACTTAGTCTCGACCGCGATATTTGGTTATGATTTCAAGTCGAGACTAAGTCGAGGCATTTGTCTCGAATTCGAGACTAATTCGAGACATTTAACGTCTCGACTTATTGTAAATTTTTGTAAATTCGAGACATTTAACGCCGATTTAACGTCGCAAATAGCTGGTCGAGATATTTACCGAGCAGCCTTAATTATGGGCTTTCAGATGATAACTTGCGGGGGTAAACTTTTAGCCCCCTATGAAAAAATCGAAAAATATCAAATTTTGAGTTTTTATTGTTTTTATATCCAACAGCTTTTTAAAAAAACCATACAAATGGATTTTGATCATTTCTTTTTTTAAAGTTGCATGGGTATCAATGTAAGACTGACATTCTGCTTTTCCGAAAAATTCATTTAGGGGGTTAAAAAATTAATTTTTTACGAAAACCCACTTTTTTTTATTGAAAAATGTGGTTTTTGACACATTTTAGGCCATAAAAAATTTTCAAGATTTTTCAATGCGCGCAATTGATTCTTTGCATAGAACTCCCCTCTCCCATAGGGTCATGTTCAAAAAAATTTTTAAAATTTTTTCGCGAAAATTTGCTCGAAAAATCGCAAAATTGCCCTTTTTGGGGCACCCTTAATTTCATAAAAAATTTTGTAATTCAAAATTCGTAATTTTCTGTTTTAATTTTTAGCCAAAATCGTATTTTTGGGCGAAAATAAACAATTTTTCACGATTTTGATGAAAAAATATTTTATGAAAAAATGGACACTTTTGTTGAAAAATTCGAAATTTTAGTGAAAAATCATAATGAGGGACCATTAAGTTTTTTAAAAATTTTTTACAAAAACCATCTTGCCCCCCCCCTCCTTTATGTTTTTCACACAGACAGGGTGAAAATTATTTGTTGAAAATCATTCTTTTTCATCTGTAAATGCTCAGCAAAATACGATTTTTAGAGAAAAAAGATACTTTTGATGAAAAAATGGAAAATTTTTGGATATTTTTAGTGAAATTTTGGTGAAAAATATAATGACCATTAGGATTTTTTAAATTTTTCAAAAATTTCATTATTTTCGTAATTGAAAAATTTCGTAATTTAGAATTTTCGTATTTCGTAATTCCTCAAAAAACCCGTAATTTCGTAATTCGAATTACAGGGCAGCTCTGATCTGGAGCTACAATAGTGTCGGCTAACTGTAAAATAGACATTTTGGAAGGGTAACCTTTAATTCATGCGATCTCATATGGAAATAACAACTAGTTATATAAAAAAGTGAAAAATCCAATACTTTTGGAACGGGCTGTAATTTGCTACCTTTGCACAAAAAACACAATAACAATTCTCCTACGCATTCCTACTGGCTAACCACTCTCTATCTCACATTTAATAACATTACTATTGCTTCAGGATTTTTTACTATGTTATTGAAATTTGTTAGAAGGCCATGGGCCGTTGCTGGACTCCTTCTGACAAATTATTACGCAACACTTATATTTGTTTTTTTTTTAAAGTTTTGATCTCTGATGTCTTATGAATTTATATGCAAAAATAAATATGCATATTTGTCTTTCTTACATCAACAGACCAATGGTGAACCACGTGGCTGGTATTGCAACTTTAAACTTATGAAAACTATATAAATGAGCCATGTTTATAGGATGACAGTTGTCTAGCATTTGTTTTTATTCTTTTTATTAATTTCCTTATTATTTAAAATTTTGAAATAAAATTTTAATATTTTTTAAGACTTTTTTGATTCTCTACAATATGATTGATAATAATAATCATCAAGAATTTGGTAAGAATTGTGAAACTTTTGGAGGAGATATGAACGACAACAAAAACCCCAACATTCTTGATCGTGTTACTCAATCCGTTGGACAAGCCGTCGTCGGAACAGTAGAAAACAGTGTGGATGTTGTTGGTGTAGCTTGTGAAACGGCAGGCCAAGTTTTTGACAAGAATCGCTGCAATCAACTATAAAAGTATTTTTTGTATAAAAAATTTGTCTGTAGTTTTATGTCAAATTATTTTCCTATAATAATTAATAAACGTAATAAATATAAAGATTATTAAATATACAACAATATTTTGTTTATCACTTGAGCTCGTGACAGTCTTAAAATATGCCATTCAACATAATGAGAGAACAAAATTTACGACTTTCATTTCTTAGCACAGAATTAGCTGTGAATTTTTTTGATAAGAATGTACCATTGAAAAGAATTTTAAAAAGTTTGCTAAAAAAAATTTATCATCAATTTGGTAATGTTTTTTATGGCAAGAACTTGTTTATTTTTTATAGTTTTTATTTTTCCTTATGTAATTTTTGCTTATGTAAGTTATTATTTAAAAAACCAGTCGATCATCTTCTTTCATCGTCCCCTACAACTTTTGTTTTAACGTTCGAAGTTTAAATCAAACGTTCGTGGATCGTCCGGACACTCAGCCATTCACGTTTAATGTGCAGGGTGGGCCAATTTTTTAGGTCAAAATTTGACAAAAAGATTAGAAAAATTTACCATTTTCGAATTTCTGGGAGAGTTATAACACCTTCCAGCCTCTAGATACACCTGTGATTATTTGAATCGACTACTTAAACAATATTATTTTAAACTCTTGAATTTCATTTAGGTAGGTGAAGAAAATTGGATAGCAATTTTTAACGGACATCCTTATCATCCACCTCTTAGGCACGACGCCCACACTGTTGATCATCCCTTTTATCCTGCCAGATTTGATGAACATCCCAAACATTATGGAGATTATTTACCCGATGCCTTTTTAGCATATTGGTTTCTAAATTGTTAGCCATACAAAAAATGATCATATTCATATTTAGGCTTCAACATAACCCTCATTATGAAGTTTTTGGACAAACTTTTGAAAATGAACAAAAACAGATATGTGCAAAATTTCCTGCCTCCAATAGTTTTGATCAAATGATAAAATGTAATGGATTTAGAGTCTTGATCAATAGAAGACCAGTGTATGATAAACAAGATAGCGAGTATGTTGAAAACCTATCCTTAATAAGTCCAACACTCAACTTTGCTTCAAATATAATTTAGTTTTTTCTTGCGATCTTTATCAAATCCAGATGTGAATGTACCAGAAATCCAAGTGAATGTACCAGAATTTCGTCCAGAAATCCAGCCACAAGAATATATACCTCAACCTGTTACTCTTGCACCAAAAATTGAGAGCTTGACAGAATCTGTTCAACCACGAAACCGGTCCGAAGTTGGACACTATTATAAAGATGAACTTGGGAATTGGCATTGGCATGAAGGTGTAGATGGCAGCCTTGGTCATTGGTATCGAGACCAAAATGGTTGGCATTGGCATAGTGCCTATGGACAAGAGTATACTATTAATTATAGACGTCGGTAAGAGTAGACATAATACTAAAGGATATCTTCACAACCTTCACAAGAGTTTAAGTTAACAAAATCTATGTGACATAAACCACCGGAGCGAGGAGAAAAAAATGAGGGATTTTCGGATTTTTTTCAAAAATTTAGTTTGCGAAAAAATATTGCACTTGTTTGTAAAGGCCAAATTGACATTGACCAGTGTTCACCGCCTTCATACTTTCTACAAAGCGTTAAGTTGGCGAACCCAGGGGTAACAGGCCTTGTACAAAAATATTTTAATTGCTACCGTCTTATATTAAGAGAGACTAAATTTACAACTATGGCTTTCTTATCAATTGCGCATATCCAAGCCGGAATTAAGGGGACAAAGGGAATGGGCAATTGCCTCTCCCTGTCAATGAAGAAATGTTCGCTTGACCCTCCCCGTTTTTGCCCCAAAAATTTTCATCAAAAATAAAAGCAATTTTGTAGCAAAAAGTTTCAATTTTTTACTAATTTTATCAAATTTTTAATTAGCTTTTTAGATGAGAAAATCATGTAATTTTTCTTGCTGATTGTTTTTTAATAGCTGCTGATTGCTGATTGTTTTTTTTAATAGTCGTTTTTTGCCAATTTTTCGACATTTTTGGCTATTTTTCATCAAAATTTTCATTTGTGGCAAATTTGATTTATGAAAGATTGAATCACACACCCCTAAATGATGCAATTGTAAATTTGTTTCCTAAAAATTTTTAAAAATACTATTCCCACTCCGTCCCTGAATGTTGAAGTCTGGTTTATACTCATCTAGATAAGAGCATTTTAGAATATTTTTATGGAAATTTTAGCCGACGACATAGAGCTCTTCTGAAAAAATCAAATGTCCTTTCTCGATTAAGGCGTCAACCTCGCCAGCAAAACCCAAATGGCGAAGAAGTTGAATTTTTAAACCAAAAAGCGGTGCTCATAGTAGATCCACAACGGCAACACTCATTCTTCGGCACAGCTAGACCGATTTACGAAGGTAGTCATGAACTTGAGGCAATTGGCGTGAATTATGAAGGAAAAGTGATAATTGTGCCATTAACAGAACAAAATACTTATCGAGGATATCAAGTCTTTGAAATTGTGCGTTTTTAGGAAGGTTGTTATAAAACTGTTATTATTTTCTAATGATTTGTAAATTAGGTTTTATATGTTTTATTTAAATATTTTTATTTTTTGTAGTATTCTCAGAGTATAAAATATTATTGATCATTCTAAGACACTCTTTTTATAAAAGATAATAAAAACGACCACCCCACCTAAAAATTTATGATAATGTGCTTTGTCCGCAAATAATCTTGAGTTAAAACCCCCCATGATAACGTACTTTTTATAGCGGCGTTTAATGTTTTGCGAGAGTATTAAACGCATTATAAGATTGTAAATTCAAGAATTCGGAGTAAAAAATTGTTTCAATTTATGGCTGTTTATGCATACGCTAGATGTCTTATCAGCTAGAGATGTTTGTTAGTGCCATCTAGTACTTGTCGCTAGTTTTTCAATGTATAGAATGTAAACAATTACAAAAATAAGTTAATAAAATCATAGACACAAAATATAGAAGTCCCTGAAAAGCAAGATAGGCTTAGACTAAGGCTAAAAAAAGGGTACACCATAGCCTAGCGGATAAGAAAGCCTATAAGGAAAATTTTTTTGCTCCATAAAATAAAAAACAATTTTTTTGAAAATCAAAAGTTTTACCTCGCCGGGGATCGAACCTACGGGCCTAACGTTGCTTAACTTGCCATATCTTCCTCATCTACTAGCTATAGTGTGCCAACTTTTTATAAAGTTCAGCGGATAACAGAGTATACCAATTTTTGGATAAAATTTGTAACAATTTTGATCAACTTCTTCCAAAAGTTGATTTTTGAGGATGATTAACGAATTTAGTAAGCTAAATTTTAAGCAAAGTTTTAAAAAATATGCCATCTCGTTAACAGAAACCAAAAGGTACGCCGTCCCGGGGGTCGAAATAAATTTGGATTTAAAATTTTTCGAAGGCTTAAATTTACATCAAACAACAATTTTAGCAGCCGTCAAAATTCTTATTCTCTTTCTATCAAGTAAATACAATTCATTTTATTTTCTTTCTACTTGACCAAGTGTTCGTATAGTCAAAACGTGAAATGATGCTGGGGTGGGGAAGGGTGCAGAGATACCCTTGTAAAATTTTCCATTTTTCAGGAATGTTGATCCCCTTACTCTCTTCTCTTGACACTCCACTGACCACCCTATATATTGTTTAAAGCAAATTTTGATGCTTTATCACCAATTTGACTATAAAATACAGGTACACTCGTGGACAAAAGTTTATGACTACCCCCAATTTTTAATTTAATTTTTTTAAATGCCATAAAAATTAATAGAAGAGGACATTTTTTAAGCGCTTTTTTTAGAATATGTAACGAATAGCGCAGTTTTAAATGCTAAAGCCAAGTTTTTCTAGAAATTTCATGGTTTATTGGTAGGACGCGATAAAAACATGTAAAAAATGACAATTTAGGTATGTCCATTTGAAGCAGTATAACTTTAACGGTTTACAAGATTTTTAGATAATTTTTTTTGTAAAATATTCTCCAGGCGACAAGGAACACAAATATATATTGGGTTGCCCAAAATGACTTCTGAAATGTATAGAAACATGGGTGACAAAATCAGTAAAAATCATTTCAAATGCAAGAATTTTTGAAAATATTGAATTTTTACTGATTTTGTCACCCGTATTTTATACATTTCAGAAATCATTTTGGGCAACCCAATATATATTTGTATTCCTTGTCGCCTGGAGAATATTTTACAAAAAAAATTATCTAAAAACCTTGTAAACCGTTAAAGTTATACTGCTTCGAATGGACATACCTATATGTCATTTGTTACATGTTTTTATCGCGTCCTACCAATAAACCATGAAATTTCTAGAAAAACCTTGCTTTAGCATTTAAAACTGCGCTATTCGTTACATATTCTAAAAAAACCGCTTAAAAAATGTCTTCTCCTATTAATTTTATGGCATTTTAAATCATTTAAGCGTGAAATTCACTGAATTTAAACAGGGGTTTCCCTTTTGCACTTTATCGATTTTCTATCTGGATTTTCTTATTTCGAAAATGCTTTTTAAGGGCCAACTCTACAAAAAATCACGAAAAGTGCCAATTTTTTTAGACACCCTGTACTTGTAAAAAAGCTTTTTAGACCGGAGCTAACGGAAACAGCAATTTTATTTATTTATTTATTAGCATCAAATTATATACACAATAGCATATAAAAAGAATTAAACATGCATGGCTATCTAAGACAGCACAACATGAGGCAGGAAATTTATAGTTTAGATTTTTGAAAATAAGCTAGAAGAGAGCATTTACAGTATTTTAAACAAAAAGTATACAAGCGAATACGAGTGTCAGGAATGACTTTTTCATACGGTAGAAAGTAGAAAACGTGATTTTTAAACAGTTTAAAAAATCACCCAGGATTTTGGAAAAAACCGTTTTTTCAAATGGTGTCAAACAACTTTTAATTTTAGGGGTCTTATATCTCAATTTAAGATTGACAAGATCCAACCCTACATTAAAGAGCTATGTTTGTTTGTTTGTCTGATCTAGCTTTGTCACCGTAAATCAAATTTCGTCACGGCCTATACCAATCGATAGAGTTCAGAGAGAGAGAAGAAAAATAACACCAAGATCATGGGTGTACCCCTTAAGGAAAATTTTTTAGCCCATTAGCATTTTTTACATTAAATTCATAAAGGAAGTTTAAGAACAGGCTCGGTTCTAGTTTCTATAATTAGTTGTAATTAATAATGCTATAAAATTTTTTTGCATAAAATAAAGAATAATAAAATGCATAAAAAATGATTGATTGTTGCCAAGCAGCTTAAGCTAGTCCTCCCATGTCTCACAAAGTAAGTCAGTAGAATCCTCTGATCCATTAACAGCAATAACATCTGCCTTCGCAGCTTATTCAGTACTAACTTGCCCTACGGATTCTACTATCTTTTTTTTAAGATATTCAATTATTATTTTGTGTTTTTGTTCTTCAGCTATATTAAGTGGAGTTTTGCCATCAATGTCTATAGCATTAACATCAGCGCCATGTTCCACCAACCATTGGACGACACCTAAGTTATCCCTTAGAGCAGCCAAGTGCAACACCGTCTGGCCATGATTGTCTACAGCCTCAACATTAGCTTCTCCATATTCCACCAACCATTGGACGATATCTAGTTTACACCAAAAGATACCACGAGTTGCCCAGTGCAGCACCGTCCGGCCATCATTGTCTTTAGCCTCAACATTAGCTTTTTCATGTTCTACCAACCATTGGACGACATTTAACTTACCCTGAGCTGCCCAGTGCAGCACCGTAATGCCATCATTGTCTGTAGCTTCAACATTAGCTTTTCCAAGTTCCACCAACCATTGGACGACATCTAAATTACCAAGAGCTGCCCAGAATAGCACCGTCCTGCCATACTTGTCTGTAGCCTCAACATTAAAGTTTCCATGTTCCACCAACCATTGGACGGCATCTAAGTTACCCCGAGCTGCCCAGTGCAGCAACGTCTGGCCATCATTATCTGTAGCCTCAACATTAGCTTTTCCATGTTCCACCAACCATTGGACGACATCCCATTTATTCGCTTGTGCTGCCCAGTGCAACACTGCCCTGCCATACTTGTCTGTAGCCTCAACATTAAAGTTTCCATGTTCCACCAACCATTGGACAACATCTAAGTTATCCCGAGCTGCCCAGTGCAGCAACGTCTGGCCATCATTGTCTGTAGCCTCAACATTAGCTTTTCCATGTTGCACCAACCATTGGATGACATCCCATTTATTCTTTTGAGCTGCCCAGTGCAGCACCGTCTGGCCATGATTGTCTGTAGCCTCAACATTAGCTTTTCCATATTCCACCAACCATTGGACGACATCTAAATTACCATGAGCTGCCCAGAATAGCACCGTCCTGCCATACTTATCTGTAGCCTCAACATTAAAGTTTCCATGTTCCACCAACCATTGGACGACATCTAAGTTACCCCGAGCTGCCCAGTGCAGCAACGTCTGGCCATCATTGTCTGTAACCTCAACATTAGCTTTTCCATGTTCCACCAACCATTTGGCGACATCCCATTTATTCGCTTGAGCTGCCCAGTGCAACACTGTCCTGCCATACTTGTCTGTAGCCTCAACATTAGCTTTTCCATGTTCCACCAACCATTGGACAACATCCCATTTATTCACTTGAGCTGC
>JAQGCP010002027.1:0-11123 GCA_034699885.1 Acrobeloides thornei | reverse complement strand
ATTTGTCTGGAAATGCCGGGGATTCCATCGGTTAAAAAAGTGATAAGGATATGCATTAGATGAATAAAGC
The DNA here is from genome assembly GCA_034699885.1 of Acrobeloides thornei. Classification (NCBI taxonomy): domain Eukaryota; kingdom Metazoa; phylum Nematoda; class Chromadorea; order Rhabditida; family Cephalobidae; genus Acrobeloides; species Acrobeloides thornei. Next base: position 11,053 of record JAQGCP010002027.1, on the reverse strand, counting down.
GTAGCTCGAATCAAAACATGTCGCATATTTAATGAAATATTGTAATAATAAGAAAAAGCAAAAGCAAAAGGTGTCATATGTTTGTATTTTAGTCGCCCTTTAAAGGTTCACTATATGGATTTTTTTCTTATCAACTAATCAATAGCATAATTGACGTTTGGAAGATGAAGGTAGCTACGAACATAATAGAACGTCTTGTGGGCAAGAGAGTTCTATTTATACAGGGTGTTTCAGCGCCGGACGTTTTGCGGACGGACTTTTGCGGATGTAACATTTGCGGATGTGACATTTACGGATTTATTTTAAGTTTTTTTTAAAGAACTGGAGGCTTTTTAAAAAGATTGATATACATTTCAAAAGTAAAGATTTTTGAAAGTAATATTTCGAAAGTGATTGGGGCTTCTTGTGATATTTCGAAAGTTAACATTTCGGGAGTAATGTCCTTTTTCGCCGCCAATGGGAAAAAAGTCCGGGGACGATGGTCAAGTGGTCCAAAAACAGCCCATCCGATCTGGCAAGATAAGCAACGTTGGGTCCGCAGGTTCGATCCCACTAGGGCAAAAAATTTTTATTTTGATCACTTTTGAAATGTATATCAACCTTTCGGAATGTATGTCAAAAAACGTAAAATAAATCCGCAAATGTCACATCCGCAAAAGTCCGTCCGCAAAACGTCCGGCGCCGATGTTTCAACAAATTAGCAAGATAAAACGTCGGCGATGTGACACTTGCGGACGGACATTTGCGGACATGACTTTTGTGAACGAACACATGCGGACGATATTAACGGATTTATTAATTTCATAAAAAATTATGCATAAAAAGCATATATACGATATTCATAATAATTATCCATATTCTTCTGTTTCATCCCCTGGAAAATCATCGTCTATATACTCTTGTTGTGTGGAAAGTTGACTGGGAAGATCTGTATCTATAAGTGGTTCCCAGTCATCCATTTTTCCCCCAGTACCTCCCACCTTCAGCATACGTGCAGTGTGGGGGGGGGGGAGTAGTACCTCCTCTATTTATTATTGAAAATTTCTAACGAAAATTTGCGGATGGGACATTTGCAGACGGGATTACTTGTCAAAATTTTTCCTTTCTTGATAATCTTGTCTTGAGATAAAAAATTTAAGGTGGAAAGTTATTTTTTATTAGGCCAATATTTACAAAATAAAAATTTCAAAAGAATTTTATTTAAAAACATTTATCAACTTTCAATGGGCTTGTTGGAGTCTGCAAGCTGCATCATGCAAAAGATCAGCTAAAAAAATGAAAATATTTTAAAATTTTCGAATGTTTTTACCATCTTTTTGAAAATGAGCATCACGACACTCTCTCGCCTTCTCTGCATTTTCCTGCGACTTCTCATGATAAGCAGCAGCCTTTTCACAAGCTTTTTCTTTCTTCTCAAGATATTTTTCTGCTTTGTGCGCATATTTCTCCGCTTTCTTGGCTCCTTTCTCCGCGCACTCTTCGGCTTCTTCAGCGTACTTGTTTTCTTTCTAAAATTTCGGGTAAAAGCGAAAATAAAAAAGATGTCAACCTTTAGTTCTTTGACACATTTCTCCGAATATTTAATCGCTTTATGTTCTGGGGTGTTTCCAGTGATCTTGTCTTTGACCTCGATCAATTTTTCAAGGAGGCCATGGTGTTCTTTTTCTGGTGCAGACAAGTCTTGTTCATAAGCACTTTGTGATCCAAATGTGGCATTCGTTGAATATGCTCCTAAAATTTAGGTTAAAAAATAACATTGAATTAGACATCATCATTTAAAAAATTACCTGTGTTTGAGCCAAAATTTTGTGTCTCCATGTTGTAATATTGTCCTCCAGAAGCTGTCGCAAATGGAGTAGCATTCACTGGAACAACCGGCGGGGTTGTATCAAATTGATTAATACGGACGGTACGTTTAGTGGTAGTTTGTTGAATAGCGGACATGTTTGAAATTCCGAAAATAAAATTTTTAATCCTAAATTGACCATTTTTACATGGTGTCCCGGATTTTAGCGATATCTCGAACAAATTTTCCAAAAAATTTTAATTTTTTTATACAAAATAACCCTATAGTGGTTTTTCTATGTAAGAAATCGTTTGCGAGCATTACAGAACCTCGAAAGCGCTTCCATGACACATAATCAGCCAAAAAATCTTTAAAAATTTCGAAAATTAGATTATTTTGACTAATTCAGGGTCAGTGTCTTCAAGTTTCGGGAATGGGTGCAAAGGAGGGTTTAAATCACTCGTTCCCGAGATCGTCTGTACAAACACACGTTACACGTTTAGAGTAGTAGGATGTTTAATCAATTTTTTCCAAACATAATTCAAAAATTTTTCTTAGGGGTCCCCATCCTGAGCTCCAGGTATAGAAGTAAACTCAAAATTTTGTTGTAGTTCATTAGAGACCTCACCCACCTATGCTTTCAAGTCTACATCTAGACAAACACAAATAATGGAACAACTCATGCTTAAATAGCTTTTACCACTTCGCACAAGTCCTACAGACAAAACAAAAACAACAAACCTAGACATTCTCTATGCATAAAACATAACTAAAAATTTCATCATCTACTCTTATATTCTCAATTGAAAGCCGACATGCGAATAACAAACAAAAATATCCACTTTCGAAAACAACTTGGGGGGTAGGGAATTTGTAAACAACATCCTCGTGTATATGCTATTAGAGGGAATTGAAATTGCAATAACATACAAGTAAACAAGCTTTAGGATGAAAGAAAATTGTTTGCAAAATGAAAAATGGCATGTCATTTTGGTATTAAAATAATTTATGAGTAGCAAAATAATTATACACGGGGTACTCTATATAGGGTGAAAATATGCTCCAAAATCGCAAGAGTGTAATTTTTAGGATCATCCTGTCAGGGATGTAAATGTGTATTACACGATGCATTTTTAACATGTAGTAGCGTGTACGCGTATTTTTGTACAGATAGCATTTAAAAAAATTTTCTTTGGTTGTGTTGAAACACTTTGTATATGAATGTATATTAAATCTCTGTATATTAAGTCAATAAAATAAAAGTGTTTCAGAAATTAGGTTTCTTTTTACAAATTGCTGCTCGTTCAATCGATTCGCAAGGAATTGGTGTCCAATGATCATAGTAATAATCAACCACGCTTTCTCTGTCCGGAGAAGTTGTAATGCATTGGCCAGCTGTAACGTTCGCTACATGAAAATCTGTATAATCGAGTGGAGTTCCGTCAGACCATTGATAGTTTCCTTTGCCATTCACGTCTCGGAGCCCAATCCATAGATCATCGATAGGTTCAAATTGAGTCACGTTTAAAAATAAACCTGTGGTTGAAAAATCTATAAACTCGCCGAATTTGTCTAATTATTTGTTACAAAAAATACTTAAAATTAGATTATGCTCTGTTGCACTATGTATAGAAGCTAAATGCGCTCCAAACAATCCGCAGTTAGCTTCAGCCACTGTCCAATTTTGGTTATGAAAAAGCTATAAAAAGATGCATAAAGTATATACCGATCCATGATCCAATTTCTTGGAGGGGGTGGAAAATTTTTTGGTCGCTGCGAGGGGACAAAAAAGTTCATCAGATCAAACAATGGTTGGAATCCCCCTTCGCTCCCTGGATACGATATTGAATTTATAAAAAGTACAATTTATTTACCTTATAACAAAAATTGGTCTCACTAAAATAAGTCCATCCGGAATCGCAAGCAAAGATTTTCTGTGGAGGTGGATCGGGCTTTGCCGCAAATTCACAGATATACGGCTGTTTATTACTTTCACATCCTAATGCAGACCATTGTCCATTTAATGGTTGAAAAACCAGGCAGCTTCCATTTCCAGGTTGGCCTAGAAATATACAATAAAAATAAATGTTGATCAATCTACCTGGGGCCCAATTAGTATAAGTAAATGGTGTACCATCTGACCAATGCCATTGAGAAACAATACGATTGCCACCTAACCACATTAAAGTCGATAGATCACAAACCATATTTTGCAATGTATCTATTTTTTAAAATTATTTAAAGGACTAGACTATTCGGAAAAAAGTTGCAATAATTTGTATATTCGAAAATTTCATGAAAAATAAAGCATTTTTTGTTTTTACGGCATGTCCTGAATCGCTAACAGTTTCGAGATAATCGTGTGTGAAGTTGGCGAAATTTGAAATCTGTGTATTACAACGAAAACATGAACATGAATGTTTCTATGATAATTTTTAACTTGCATCAATTAAAAGCTGTTTATTGAAGCGATTATTTAAAATTATCTGATTAATCGCTTCAATAATCACCTGGTGTAAGTTAAAAGAAACATTCTCGTTCATGTTTTCGTTGTAATACACAGATTTCAAATTTCGCCAATTTTACACACGATTATCTCGACACCGTTAGCGATTCAAGACATACCATAAAAACAAAAAATACTCCATTTTTTCATAAATTTTTCCTTACAAATTATAGCAATTTTTCCAATAGACTGGATCTTTAAAACCGTATTTTAAAATATTACTTGTTAGCAGATAGCCTGTAAATGCATTTTTAATAGAAGCCAGTTGACCACCAGCGGCTAAACAACGTTCATCAGCAACATAATAGGTTTGTGCGCTCATAAAGAATGAATAGCATAGACCACTGCCATCATTGCCTTCAATGGAGCCTGGAGAGCATTTACAATGAACTAATGCCAAAAGAGAGTAAAAAATTAAAGTGAAGTAAAAATTCATTTTTTTACATAAAGACAATTAGAAAATGGCTCTTCTAATTTGTTATGAATATTTTTTGAAGAATTATGCCTTCATAAACCAAAATCACTTCTTATCATTGTAAATGTTATCGAGTAAGCATGTTTTTTGCCTCAAAAATTAGAATGTGTTTCCGATTTTTATCAAACCTTTTACAGTCGGCGCTCGTTATAACGCCTCCTCCCTAAAATTCGATATAACGCCCCCTCCCAAAGGGGGGCGTTATAACGAGCGTCGACTGTATTGGCTATAATCAATCTTTTATGAAGCAAAAAATATTGGCTATTTTTTATTATCATTGTGGTCTTCCTTACATACAAAAATGGCTTTGCTCGGGTGTCGTTAATTTTTGACAGATTTAAATCTTTAAATATTAAACGCGCTATGTCTGTGTGTACAGCAGAGGTCTCAAAAGGCCTCGATTGCGCGCATTCCTGAAGCGTTAAAATGTTTCCTTGACCCTGATTCAGGGAAATAAGAGTGTGTATTAAAGCGAAAATCCAATATGTATTAATTTCCTTGAATCAGGGTCAAGGAAGCGTTTTCATGCTTCGAGAATGCGCGCAATCGATTTCCCGCATGAAATTACCCTCAGAAATATGATTTTGAGGCAGAAATTTCAAAATTTGTCGATTTTCGCTTCAATAGACACATATATTTTCCTGAATCAGGGTCAAGGAAGCATTTTCACGCTTCGGGAATGCGCGCAATCGATTCCCCGTATGATTTTACCCCTAATAGGGACGTTTTTGTGAAAATAAATTTTTTTTCGAGATGCGGCTACAAAGTACACCCCCCTTTAACACCAAATGTTTTGTGTGTAGCGGATGAAGATATTGGAATAAAGAAATGGAAATGTTGGAAAGGTTCTTAAAAAACTATTTATTGTAATCCATATAAATATGATTTATAAGTTTCTAATAAAAGCAAAACATGTTTTACAACATATAAACTAGCTACTTTTAAAACCTGTTACAATATAATCGCATTGTTCAAATTTTGGCCTCATGGGTGGTAATGTTTCAGGTAGTCAGTTCTTTATAGAATCTTCTTTTATAGACGCTTCAAATTTTGCACTTTATCATGCTTTTTAAATTTTTGGAATTTGTAAGCGACAAAGAACATTCTTTCCTTAGAAACCACTAGAATTCGCATAACCATTTAAAATTAAACAAATTTTGTTATTTAAAACACCTTTTTTTTAAAAATAGAGCTTTATGTCACAAAATTTTTTAAGGGTTATTACCATACATGGGCAAGCAAGGGGTACTGGGCCCCAAAATACGAATTGGTCCCAAAGGTTACTGTCGACCAAAAAAAAACGTCGACAGGCGAAAAAGTCGAAATACGAATTCGTATATATGTTTTGGGCGTATTCTCCGTCAAAATACGAATTGTTCCAGTAATTTTTCCCCTGATATGACGAATTAGGGGGATACAGTACCCCCCCCCCTTCCCCCCTCCTGCCCAAGTATGAGCACAGCCATTCGTAATTGTGGTAATAAATGAACAGCATTGATTGCTTATTACAATTCTGGAAAAAAATTTTGAAAAAAAACACTGGGTGTTTTCAGCTTCAGGATTATTAGACAAATATGTTTGTCTTGCATGTATGTTGACAATTATGTTTGTCTTTAATGTAGTAGGATAATTTTATTGATTGCAGGTCGTATCATGTTGCACAAGGTTCGCTTCAATGTTATTTAAAATCTACAAATTATACACTTAAAGTGGTAAATGTAGGTATGTTTTTAAAAATATCTAAACTAGGTTATTATTATCCATTTAAGTAAACCCTTTTAGATACTGATGAACGTGTTCAAAGACTTTGTAATCAGCATCAAGTAGTATGTCTTTTATTTTATTTATAAATTAAAATGTTAGTTTATGATATTAATTATAAGGCATTTCTCGCTAACAAAGGAACACCTCAGCAATGGACTCTCGGATTTGTTCATACATATGCCAATTTTTAACCATGGTGGAAGTACTAAAAAACAGAAAAAAATTTTTCCTGCCGACTCTCCTATTGGGAGTTAGAGCCTAAAATGTGGTCTTTGGGGTCAAAATTTGATCGTTTTTTCAACAAAAAAACGATCAAAATTTGATCAAAACTGGGGTTATAGACTTGGAAAAGATCAAAATTGGAAGAGTGTGTAGATCTAAAGGGAACTCATTGAAATGCAAGCGAGTTTTCGATCGTAATAGAGTAAAAACATGCAGTTTTGATCGATTTTGATGATCAAAATTTCCGATCTCTAGTTCAAAGATATCCTAACTTTTTAGGCGGATCCACCGGGGTCGAAAAGTCGAATTTTCATAACCTATACCAAAAAACGATCGGAAAATGTTTTTTTGGCCTAGAAACAATTTTTTAAGCCGATTTAAAAGCGAACCGAGCAATATAAAATCGAATTTAGACCCCCAAAAGTACGATTTTCCTAAAGGGGGTGCAAATTAGGGCCCTTTCACCAAAAAATTTTTTTGAAAAATGACCTTCTAAGGGTAAAAATAGAGTGAAAAAGCGATTGCGCGCACTTCCAAATTGTGAAAACGCTTCCTTGACTCTGATTCAGGGAAGAAATTGGTGTATTGAAAATATATAAAATTTTCGTCAGTTTACCCTCTAATAAATGTGAAAAGAATTAGCGAAAAAGATTTTTACTTTAAAAAGTTAGGAAGATATCTTTGAACCCTAATTTTACCCCAAAAATCACATTTTGGGCTCTAACTTCCAATAGGAGAGTCGGCAGGAAAAAATGTTTGTGGTTTTTTAGTACTCTCTCCATAGGTAAAAAATTGGCATATGTTTGGACAAAATCCGAGATGCCAGCACTGGAATGTTCCCTTGTAGCATATGGTAACGCTATCTATATTTAGTTTTTCTTCAAGCGACAATGTGCAGCTGCAGCTTATTTGAATGAAACCGATTGGATGCTTTTTTTGGGTGCTGATGTGGGAGTAGTTAATCCCAATCATTGTATTGAAGAATGGATAGACCCTAGCGTAAATGTAATATTTTACGAGCGGTTTATTACTCTTGAATTTATGGCCGATGCTTATATGGTATGCTATTACAGGATAGATAGTGGAATTTTTACGATTTTTTGAATTGTATGGATTTTCTTTATAACAGAAATCACAAAAAGTAACGTTCTACAAAGTTGTCCGTCGTGATCTCAGAAATAACTTTGTAGAACATCACTTTTTGTGAAAATATTTCTGCTATGAAGAGAATCCTTATGAAAAAAACGCAAAAAGCCACTTTAGGGTCGTTCACATATCACATGATCAGTTTGAGGGGGTGGGGTAGCTGAAATGATCACACTTGATCACAGTGAGAAGGGAGGGGGGTCAAGCCATTGACCACGTGATCAGGCACGTAGCTAGGGGCAATCCCCCCCCCCCCACGAAATAAGCTTGTAATCATTCTGATCACGGAAGGGGGTCTAAAAATGTTAAAAATTTGATCATGTGATATGTCAATGACCCCTTTTTTGGCCCATCTTTTGTAATAAATAAAAATTAAAAGCATTTTAAGATAAAGAATAGCGAATTTTCACATGAATTTTTGAAGACATGGGCTAATTGGGAGTTTTATGAAAGAGATATTGCTCAAGCCATGCATATTGAAAATTTGGCAACTTTTTATGGAGTAAAAAATGGTGATAATGGTGTTTTAGAGGTCTTATTAAGATTTCACACAAACCATAAGGAGCACGGATATCCAAAATGTGAAAAAGTGGGAACACCACCAGTGGCGTGTACATGTTCAATGAGGGACCGTCCTCCCCCCCCCCTCACCACTCATCCATAGCAAATTTTTAAAATTTTGCAAAAAAATCATAAGGGAAACCAAGTTAATTTTGACAAAATTTTGAAAAAAATTTCATCCATCCAAGTTTAATAAAAACTACACAAAAATCATCCATCCTTCAATGGGTTGGTCCCACCCATACTGTACAAGTATGCAGTGGTGTGTAGAGAAGAGTCGGCTAGAGGAGGGCAACACCCCAAAAATTAATGGGACCTTTAAGTTTTTTTCGATTTCGGTCAGCTAGGAGAAGGGGCAGTATCACTTTTCGTACAATTGTTTTCGTACGATACTTTTCGTACAATTATTTATCGTACGAACTTTTCGTATAAATACAAGGGGAGGGGGCAAAAGTCCTCACGTAAGGGGTGGTATATCCTCGCATAAATTGCTTCTTACAAGGGAAGGTTTTGAATTAATAGTCCAAAATCTATATAAAAACCTAGCTAGAATTAAAGATCATAGTCGATTTGATTTTTAAAATTCAAAAATTATCGGCAACGGGTCACTTATATGTACTCAAAAATGCGATTGAAAATCGCAAAAAAAACAATTCATTTCGTGATAAGGTCAAAATGATCTAACTTAAAACATGTGACGGTGGCTTACAACTTGTTAGTGGATAGCGTTCTTCTTTGTATGTCGGGAGGTTGCAGGTTCGATTCCTCTTGGAAGCCTATCATTTTTGCTATTTTCAAAGAACTTTGTTTTCAACAAAAAGTTTTTTGCATTTATATATTTATTTGAATACGCCTTGACGATTTATTTTTGTACTTTTTTTATAGAAATGGACTCGTTTAATCCATTGAATGTGATCGAATTGTTGATTTTATATACTAGGTTTTTATATAGACTTTGGACTATCAATTCAGAACCTTCCCTTGTTAGGCGAGGTCTTTGTGCTCCCTTGGCGAGTAATTTTGCCCCCCCCCTTTTGTATTTATATGAAAAGTACCTGTACGAAAAGTACCGTACGAAAACAATTATACGAAAAGTGATACTGCCGGAGAAGGTACTCTCCCCTGGTGCCCATCGAAACTGAATAAATTGTTTGATTTTGATCTTACAGTTGCTAGTGCTTAAGACTGTTATACCATCGGCAAAATTCGAATATGATATATGCTATTCACTACTAAAGCAGGAATTGAAAGACTTTAAATATTTTTCTTATGTTTTATGTGTAAGATCATTTTTAGGTAATCAAAAGTTTATACATAGCAGGTATTTTTGAAATTTTTAGGATCCGTAAATTATTGGCCTGGAAAAATTAGAATTTATCGTAAGGGGCATGGATGGGCGCGCGATGGCGGGCAACTCACGTATGATGATTGGTCAGAACAGGATTTTATGATTCATGGTTGGAAGGGAGACGATATCACAAAACAAAATTACTATTTTGCTACTTTTGTTAAGAAAAATTGGACATCTCCTTTCCTAGTAATCATATTTTTTTACTAAAATATTTTACTCACAAGTGGTCCTATTTTTCCATCTTGCATGCTGTTTACACTAGGGCATGGTTGGGAAATAGCATTGATTATGTATCCCACTGAATGTGAAAGTTTAAAAATTTTTTCATCATCTAGAATTGACCCCTCTAGGGGCAATTTTATGCGGGGAATCTGAAGTTCACATTTTCGACGTCTGAAAATCTTTCCCCTAATCAAGAAAAGGCTTTATATGACGTATGGCATGTGGTTCTTGTCAAAAATGTAGCCATACGACATATAAATAGCCTTTTCTTGATTAGGGGAAAGATTTTCAGATTTCGAAAATGTGAAATTCGGATTGCTCTCAAACTGTAATTAATTATAGAGTATGTTTGACATATCAAAATGTGGAAAAGGATATTCTGGTTGGAATTGGCGAAAAGAGAAAAAGAAAAAAGTTGAAGAAATAAAATTACAACTAAGTGAGTCAGAAAAATTATATCAAAAATTATTAATAAAAGATCGATACAATCCATTATTAGATAGCCCATACATTTCTAGCTGCTACCCTCGATGTGATCATGTCTAGAGATGGGACTTGACACGGCTAACTTGATTTGACGTGCGTGTTTGCATCAAGTCAAATCAAGTTAAATTTATTTTTGAAAAACTTTTATCAAATCATGCAAAAAAAATTTCAAACAATTTTTGATGATTTTTCAATTTTTTGGTGTTTTTTTACTACTTTTTTCATCTTTTTTGATGAATTTTTTAAAGTCAAGCAATTCAAGAAAATTGACAGTTTGATATTGTCAAGAAATTTTGAAAATTTTTTTGTCAGATCAAGCCAAGTTGAAAAAATGCAGGCCAATCCCACCTCTAATCATGTCAAGCATGTTATTTACAGAGCGATCATTTTGGACTGCAACATCAATTTTTTAGTCGTTCTCACACCCCCTCTAACGAATTTCGATGTGGTTTTTTTAAAATTGTAGCTGAACAATGGTTGAATAAATGTTGATAAAAATTTTCGAAATCCGTTGATCCTAACATTGTCAAAAAT
>JAQGCP010002026.1:0-11123 GCA_034699885.1 Acrobeloides thornei | reverse complement strand
TCGTACGCGAGACGATATCTGCCAAGCCGGGGAGAAAGGCACGCGACGCCAAATAGCGGTGCTTCAGTTCACTCTGCACCAGCTTCGGTGCATTCCGCGAGATCTCTTGATCGCGCTGCTACTCCGAACCATTGGGAGAAAGCCGCTGGCACCAGACGTTGGACTTTCTTCGAAATTGGGAAAACACCTCGAGGCTACCCCCGAGGTCTCGTCGTGCCGTATATGTATATGAAACGTCAGGCGAAAACGGTAAAAACAATTTTTTATTTACAAACAAAAAACAGAGTGAGTCAAAAAAGTGCAAAATGTTTCATTGACCCTGATTCAGGGAATGGAGTTGGTGTATTGACGCGAAAATTGAAAAAATTTCTAAAAAGCATCTATCTGGGGGTAATTTTATGTGGGGAATCTATTGTGCACATTTTCTAAGCATAAAAAATTATTTTGACCCTGATTCAGGGAATGGAGTTGGTGCACGGGCGAAAAAAGTTTTCAATTTTTGCGTCAATATACCAACTCCATTCCCTGAATCAGGGTCCAGATAATTTTTTCATGCTTAGAAAATGTGCGCAATCGATTCTCCGCATAAAATTGTCCACAAATGGACGCTTTCCGGCGAAAATATAAATATTTTCGATTTTCGTGTCAATACACCGAACCCATTCCCTGAATCAGGGTCAAGAAAGCGTTAAAAAATTACAAAATGCACTTTTTTTTACTCACCCTCGTACAATGTTATACAAAAATTTTTTACATTATGTACAAAAATCGTACAAGACCCGTTTTTAGCATGAGACAACAGAAATGAGACGCTTGATTGCTGAGCTAGATACACGACTGCTGGCATGTCGTTCTTTATTAACACCAAATCCAAGAAGTGAAGCGTCGAGGAGTCCATCGAATCGATCGAGTCGCAGGCGTTCACCTTTTCTTGGTGTTGGTGATGGGCTCTAAAAATTTCGAGTAAATTTTCATAATTTTGTGAGCAGGAAACGATAATTTTTGTGGAAAAAGCATGAAAACTTTTTCTTGACCCTGATTCAGGGAATGGAGTTGGTATATGAGCGAAAAAGAAATTTTTCCGATTTTCGCGTCAATACACCTACTCCATTCTCTGAATCAGGGTCAAGGAAGCGTTTTCATGCTACGGGAATGCGCACAATCGATCCCCCGTATAAAATTACCCCTATATGGGTCATTTTTAGAAAAAAATTTCGGGTCTCAAAAAAATTTTCGGGTCCCAAAAATGCACTTTTTGTTATAATTTTTGAGCGAATTGCATTCCAAGTTGGCAATTTTTGAAAAATCTGTGTATTACAACGAAAACATGAACGCAGTGAAAATTCATCCCTGAACAATAAAAGTTATGTATTGACGCAAAAATTTTTTTTAAATTTCGTTTTTCATCGACTTATGAAAACTGCCAAAAAAATTTTTTGAATTTTCGCGGCAATATACAACTTTTATTGATCAGGGACGAATTTTCACTGTGCTTATGTTTTCGTTGTAATACACAGATCACCAAAAAATGCCAATTTCTAACGCGATTATCTCGGCAACGATAACGAAAATTCTCACCAAGCAATCGAAATTAAATGACTACTGTCTTCTTGAAAGCCTGAATCATGGATATTTTCATTTACAGGCTTCTTCGAGAATTGGGCCTTTTCTTTTCCTGTTTCATCTACAACTATTTTCGTGCCATTTACTAAGGGACGTGTCTCTTCGTCTTCGGTGCTTTCTACAAGAGAAGTAACTTCTTGTGTAGCTTCGGATGACAAATCCGTCGAAGCTATAGACTGTGTTGGTGATACCTCTTGTTTATACATCATTTTCTAAAAATTATATTTTTTTTTAATTGAAATAAAATTTTTAAAGGAGGAGGGCCGATTGAGGCTTCTCTCTTTTTCTTTTTTTGACAAACGTAAAAAATATTCGAAACGAAAACATGAATAAAAATACTGTTTTCGAGAAAAAATCGAAAACAATTTTTTTGGGTGTTTTTGGCCATTTTTAGGTGTTTTTTGGTTTTTTATCAAAAATTTTGATTTTTGAGAAAAAAATTCAATATTTGAGCAAAATTCGATTTTGAGTAAAAAAATGGCCAAAAAATACCCAAAAATTTTTTTCGATTTTTTTATTATTTTGTTTTCATCGTTTCGAACATTTTTTACGTTTGTCTAAAAAATTTTGAAAGAAAATTTTTTGCGATAACTCGCCTCAATTGGTCCTTTTCCTTTAAAGGTCCAGTGGGAAAAAAGTTGCCATTTATGTTGATATTCAGAAAGGGCATGAAAAATGGAGCATTTTTTGTTTTTACAACATGTTCCGAACCGTTGTAGCTGACGAGATAATTGCGTTTGAAATGTTGTACATGTTTTCGTTGTAATACACAAACTTTTTTGAATTTTTAATCGGTGTTGTAAATTTTCATAAAATGAACATTGTAGCTATAATTTTTTATAGTTAAATGAGATGAACAAAATGGCATCAAAATTATCCAATTTGAAAATTGTTTTGGGTTATTAAACGAAAACATGAATCAGAATTTTCGTTTCAATAACCCAAAAAAATTTTCAAATTGGATAATTTTGGTGTCATTTTGTTTGTCTCATTTAGCTATAAAAAATTGCTACAATATTCATTTTATGAAAATTTAAAAAATCGATTTTTCTGCAAAAAATTCAAAAAAGTTTATGTATTACAACGAAGAGCTTGTAACTAATTCAAAATTTCAAATGCAATTATCTCGAAAATTACAACGATTCAGAACATGTCGTAAAAACAAAAAATGCTCCATTTTTCATGACCTTTCCGAATATAAAATATAAATGGCAACTTTTTTCTCACTAGAGTGGTCCTTTACCTTAAATTGCGCAAAGAAAATTTCATTGGGAGCAATATCCAAGGCGTTGAATAAGAATGAAATGTCACGGGGTAGGACGTACATGGTTTCTGTGCTTGGTAATAAAAGGTCTTTGGAGTTTTCCCAACAAGTGTGGACCTAAAATATGAGTCTGTGAAAAATTTTGATCTTTTTCGGGGTTTACAATGCGATTATCGTTAAATCCTAGCATGGAAATTAAATTATAGAAAATATCATCCAACATGACTCGCCCAGTTCCTTGGTCTTCGATTACTTGTCTTGCATGATGACTATGGAATAGCAAAATCTAAAACTAAGAGGTTGCATGGGCTTAAATTTAATTAAAGGATCAGTCTACTTTTGGGGAGTTGATGCGATGTGATAGAGAACAAAATTTCGAGTATTTTTTGCTTTTATGGCACTACTTGAAAATCTAACAGTAAAAAGTTATGAGCGAAGCAAAGAAATTTTCAAACGAGTTTGAACATTGAAACGAAGAGCTTGTGGGATCAATCAGATTGTTTATTGAAACGAAAACCCTAATTCATAGTTTTCGATTTTTGCCCAATAACGACCCCTTTTGAGGTAAAATGTGTGGGGAAATCTGAGTTTGACATTTATAAAATTCCTCGGATTCAAGTAAAGCTGTATATCGACACGAAAATTCGAGAAAATAACTTAGTTTAGTCTAAAAACAATTCTTTTTCTTATATTCGACTTTTCGCCTCAATACACAATACGTCTTCCCTGAATCAGGGAAGCATTTTTTCGCTTCAAAAATGTCAAATTCGGATTTCCCGCATGTTTTTACTTCTAGAGGGGTCATTTCCAGAATAACATTTTTCACGTGGGTGGCCTCCCCCCTATTGTGTAGTAGCTCCAAAATTTTCTTGTAAAAATTACCTTATTAACTTCATGCTGGACTTGAAGAATCCATTGGAATTTATTTTCTTCAATAATTGATTTCTCCCATGGTGCAAATCGAACTTTGATGCCCTCTGCTTCCAACTGCTGGGCTAGCAATTCACTCATGGCTTTGGCAAAAGGGTCCACATCAAGGATGAGTATGGATTTGTCTAAAATGATCGTTTGTTTCGAAGATTTTGGAGTATAAGGATTGGGAACTTTCTTTGATGGGAGGTTGTGCAAAAACAACTTCCTGTACTTTTGTAATGGGGAGAGCAGAGAATTTGCAATTGGGTAAAGTTTTCGGTCCCGACCGGGACTCGAACCCGGACCTCTTGGCTACCTTCCAAGTGCACTACCATTGTGCTACCGAGACCTCCAGCTGATGTCCGGAGGAGAGAACTCAAAAAATTTTCTTACATTTACTTTGACGAATCAACGACCCTTGTCCACCTTTATTCATTTGATTTACTAACACATAATTCTTCTTGAACTTGTTCGAAGGGCAAGTTCGCTTGGAAATCCTCCATACGAGTAAGAGAATGAAGATCAATGTCAAGAATCCCAAGATAGTAGCTAGCACAATATAGAATCTAGTTTCTGTTGGGGATTTCTCTTTAGTAGTAGTGATTTCGAGTTGAATCTCATTTGGAAAAGTTTTTTGTGGATGTTGGAAGTGGGATTCATTCAGCGAGAAGACGAATGGCTCACTTTGGACTTCTACACAGTCACAGGTTTCACGGGTTTCATCATATTGACACACGCATAGATGATCGAATTCGCTGTATTCGAATGGGGTTACCTAGAAACATTGAAAAGGTATTCCAACTTTTTCATATTAACTATTTCAGCTCCAACTTAAAAAAAGCTGGACCCAAAATTCAAAATCCGAAGTCGGCATCTTATCCGATCTGGCAAGTTAAGCAACGTTGGGTCGAACATAAGTTCGATCCCCAGCCGCTCCCTTGTGTTCGAATTCGAAAAAAATTTTGCATCGGACGGGATCAACTAACTTCGGACTTTGAATTTTGGATCCAGCTTTTTTATAGTTGGCGCTGAAACGGACTATAAGAGTTGTAATATACTTTGATGCTATAATTTTTTCCATGTTCGGCTTTTTCAAAAATTGCACTTCCAATCAAATTTCGGCTCTCATCCATCCGCAAGTCATCCTAGAAATTTTCGTGTTGGTAGGCGTTTTCAAAACTCAATGACACTTTTCGGAACTAGTATCGATTAGGTATCCCACTGAACGTGAAATTTAAAAAAAAATTCATGTTCAGTGGGATATATCGCTTGACCCCAATTAAATTGATACCCCAATACACAAGCAAAACCATTTTGGGAGATATACTTCCACACCGTCGCTCACACCACACCAAAAACCATCTTACACACTTATTCTACCTAATCGATACTAATTCTCATTGTTCAGCTCACTTGTGAAACAATGATTTTTTCCACCAAAAGTACACCATCCAGCAATAATTGTACCATGTACTTATAAATACACAAATTTTGTGGCGCTCCAAAGAAGGAAACGTTAATGAAGCCATGTAATGGGAAAAGTTTGATTGATGAAAAAGCCGTGCTCCATTGACTAGCTATTTTTCGGGTTGAAACTATTTCTTTTGGACTGCAAGTGGAAGTTTTTTGAGCTAAAAATTTCATTTTTTCTACTACATTCAACGTGTAATGTGTGTTGGTTTGTCGAGACGATCTCGGGAACGCTCGATTTAATCTCCCCAATCGAACATTTGTGCATGTACATGTGCGCATGCAACATTTGCGCATGAAAAAGTCGAACTTTTGACCAAAAATGTTGCATGTGAAAATGTTTCATGCGCAAATGTCAGTGTGCAAATGTCGCTGCGCAAATGTTGCATGCGCAAATGTACATCGCAAATGTCCGTACGCAAATATCCATGCGAAAATGTCCGTGTGCAAATGTCGCATGCGCAAATGACTTGCGCAAATGTCGCATGTGCAAATGTGTGTGCGCAAGGGATGCCAACCCAACCAAAACCGAAACCGATCCATTTGCTATCGCTTTCCTAACTCTAGTAGAAACTTACGCATCAAGGGAATGTTCAACGATTTGTAAGTAGTGGCATTCAAATTTTTTGGGTTGGTTGTGATCTAAAATGCTGATGATTATTTTGTTTAGTTTTTTTATTTGAAAAAATCTTACAAAAAAGACGTATTTCTTGCCAAATTGTAATTTATTTTCCATTGGGATTGAGATTTCTAACTAAAATACGAGTCGGTAACAAAAATTTTTCAGACTTGCTATAAAAACTAATGAATAGTTGCCAGTTAAAGGACCAATCCGGTCGGGAAAAAAAGTTGCCATTTTGTTGTTTATTCGAAAAGTTCGTAAAAAATGAAGCAATTTTTGTTTTTACAGTAAATTCGGAATCGTTGTCGTTTTCAAAATCTTTCAATAAGCCTTAGACTAAGCCTTAGCCTTAACCTAATCTTTAGCCTAAGCCTAAGTCTTAGCCTAAGCCTTAGCCTAAGTCTTAGCTTAAGCCTTAGTCTAAGCCTAAGCCTTAGCCTAAACCTTAGGCTAAACCAAGGCCTAAGGATAAGCGTTTTTTCCAAAAATATTTTGCATGCTGTGTTGTTTTTTTACTATAACTCAAGGATATTTTTGAATTTTTAACATTTTTTCGAAACTGAGAGAGTACGAAAAATCTCATCATGGGAAAGAGCGATTTTTTCTGGATTTTTGTAAACGTTAATTACTAGATGGCCCCTAAGACAAATTTTTTTGAGTGCATACTTACAAGTTCACTAGTGAAGACTTTCCTTCTTAGCTCAACATCATAGAAAATGGTTGTTTCAAAATCTTCTGAGCGAACGAAAACATAGAAACCGCTTAAAATTTTTTCTTCTTCAGCCTTTTCGCTAAATCTCCATCGAAGATTGGCAGAAACATACAGTTTCCCATTTGTAGCATTAACCTAAAAATTTTCTATTTTTATGGTAGTTTCAAAATTTTCTTCCCAAATATAAGATTTTAAGAGAGTTGAATTTTTCCAAAAATTTTGCAGTTTCTGAAAGAGCATGGTCGATTTATCACTTTTCGTACAATTGTTTTCGTACGGTACTTTTTGTACATTATTTTTCGTACAGACTTTTCGTACAGGTACTTTTCGTACAAGTACTTTTCGTACGGTATTTTTCGTACAATTATTTTTCGTACGAACTTTTTGTGGACTTTTGCCCCCTCCCCCTTGTATTTGTACGAAAAGTACCTGTATGAAAAGTCCATACGAAAAATAATTGTACGAAAAGTGATACTACCCCTAGTCGGCCTTTTCAAATTGAGGTTTTCCTCCTCATTTGTTTCAAATTCTACGACTCACCCCCCAAAAGCTCGAATTTTGGGGAGGTGTGTTGTACACGTGTTTTTCGAAATCTCTTCTTATGAATATTTAGAACGTCTACCAGCCACTAATGATTGATGAGAATTTCCACCTTTTCCTCTCCCTCAAATTTATCACTCGAGCCTCAGAGACTAAAGTAGACTGAGAAAAAAGATAAGGTTCTCCTCGTCGCTTACGTAATTCAACTTTGAGAGCGATGACAAAAATTGTAACGGATATTATCCGTTCGAAACAAAGTAACTGTTTGCCCATAGTTTTTTTGTATTTACTTTTTGTGTAAGCCAACTAATGGATCTTTTGTTTTGTGTTAAATCGAAATGAAAGTTCAATCTTTACCGGTACTCCAAGGATCACATTACATATATTTTTAAGCAAACATTTGGATACAACATGGTTCGTGTTGAGCAGAAAAGTTTTTCATTTGAAATGCATATGAGTTTTCTTTGTGCGAAAAATGTTTTTGATCTTTTTTCAAAATTTTTGATCTTTTGAATACGAAACAAAAAAATCCAAAAATTTTCAAGGACCACAGTTCACTCGTATATAAAAATTTTATATTCGTAAAGTTCATGAAAAATGGAGCATGTTTTGTTTTTACGGCATGTTCTAAATCGGTGTAGTTTTCGAGATAATTGCGTTTGAAATTCGAATTTGCGTTCATGTTTTCGTTGTAATACACAAACTTTTTTGAATTTTTGCATCGATTTTTTAAATTTATTTGTTATGAACTTTTGTATAATTTTTTCATAGTGTTTTTCCGAGTGGACTGGTCCTTGAATGTGGATCTGACAAGTTAAGCAACGTTGAGAAGACAGCCAAGTTCGATCCCCTGGCTCCAATCTGATAGCCCAGCCCAAATCATATATCCATTCCGATGTTGCCCCCTCATTTTCCAGGCAAAATTAAGCTGAGGTGTACCAATTTTATTGCGATGGAGCAAAAATAAACTTTCTTGCAAGTATTAATCCCTGCATTTTATTGCACCTCCTCCAAGATTTTTGCAATAAAATCCGCAGTAAAGTTGTAAAAAAAAATTCGAAAAGATATATGTGAAAACTTAGCTTTGTGTATGTGTCGCATTTTGAAAACAAACGCTCATAAAATTTTCGTACGATTTTCATTCGGACGCTAGACGAGAAGTGACAACTGGCTTCGAGACAATAACAATCATATTAATAAGAAAATTAACCAATTATACACAGGGTTCCCGCCAAAAATACTCACATCTTTCCCCTGATTCAGGGTCAAATTTGAAATTTTTTTTGAAATCGATTGCCGGACCTTGAAAACGCTTCTTTGACCCTGAATCAGGGAAGAGATATGAGTATTGAAGCGAAAAAATATCTAATACATGGTCAGGAAAGCGTTTTTAAGGACTAGTCTAAAATTTTCAAACAAAAACAAAAAATTTTAAACAAATTTGGATATTGAAGCGATTAGCCTGCACTCAGGCATCAATGAAATTTTGCATTGAAACGATTTAATAAATCATTATAAAATTCACAATGCTTGATGGTTTAAGAAAAAAAGAAAGATGGCATTTTTTATAACTCATCGAGACGAATAAAATGACGCCGAAACTATTGAATTTGGAAAATGTTTTGGGTTATTGAAACGAAAATCCTGATTCAGGCTAATCGCTTCAATAACCCAAAACATACTCCAAATGGCACTAGGCCTTTGGTTACGGCGATGGTTACCAAACACGGTTACTAGTCTTTGGTTACCGACTTCACACAAGGATTTTCATGAAAAGTGATGTTTTAAAAGTTATTCCTGAGATCATGGAAATTTTTGTAGAATATTAATTTTTATGAAAAACTTTTATATTGAAGAAAAATCGTATGGTAACCAAAGGCCAGTAACCAAAGGCCGATAACCAAAGGCCGGTAACCAAAGGCCGGTAACCAACGATCGGTAACCAAAGGCCTAGTGCCCTCCAAATTCAATAATTTTTGTGTCGTTTGATTCGTCTCGATGAGCTATAATGCCTCCAAAATTATTGAATTTGGAAAATGTTTTGGGTTATTGAAGCGATTAGCCTGAATCAGAATTTTCGTTTCAATAATAGTTTTTTTGAAAATTTTTGTTTTTTTTCAAAACTTGAAATACAAAAAATCCTAAATGCTTACTTTGATCAAGTAAAACACATTCAAATCCTGCAGCTTTATTGTTGGACTGGTAGATTTTTTCAGATTGCTGGTATCAAAATTTTCCGGTACACTAGCCTCTCGCCATCTACACTCAAATTTCCTTGAATTTGAGCAAGAAATTTCATTAGCACAAGCCGGGAACAGAATCCCAATAATAACCAATAAAAAGATGAACAATAAGCGCATGCCCCTAAATGAACAAAGACGTCGAGACGACCAAATTTTAGGTTGTTCTATAAATTTGTAGCGCTACTTTTTGAACTATATCTCGCTAGGAAAGGCCGTTTTCGATAAAATTTTGTGTAAAAAGTTATCAGAAATACGAGGGTACAGTTAACTTTTTGCAGGTTTTCGTGTCAATAATCAATTTTTTTCAAAGTGGTACTTTTTTACATCTTAAAACAATGAAGCCCAGGGGTACCTTCTAGTTGTCAAAATAAAAAAATTGTTTATATTCGTGTTTCCCATGAGTACAAAAATCCAACCGATTTGGAGGAAAATTGAAAATTCGAATTTTTCAACAACAAAAAAATCGATTTTTCCGCAAAAAATTCCAAGATGTATATGTATTACAACGAAAACATGAACACAAATTCAAATTTCAAAATTCGATTTTTTTGAAAAAATTTTACCCTCAATGAGGTCAAAAACTCGAATTTTCAAAAAATTCTCACCAAAATGGCTGAATTTCGTATCCGGGGGATTTTCGACATGGGAAACACGAATTCGAAAAATTTTTTTTGATTTGGACTACTGGAAGGTACCCATGGAAGGTACCCCGTTTGGGATTATCATAAATGAGCCACCTTAAAAAAATTGATTATTGACACGAAAACCTGATCTATGCAAAAAGTTAACTGCACCATCGTACTCCCGACAACTTCTTGCGCTATTCTGAAAGAAAAAATTTCATCGAAAATGGCTTTTCCTAGCGAGATATGCTCCAAAAAGTAGAAAAAACATTTATGGAACAATCTAATAAAAAAAGGTAGGAAACAGTGATAACGATCCTTTTCGGTGTGTGTTGACAGAATGTAATGAAACTGTCTTAATGAGTCTTTGTGTGCGAGCATGTGAATATTGCGGTTCGTGCGTCGATTCATGTTAACGAGCCCGCGTGAAAAACGCGCAGATTGATTAGATAACAAAATGCTTTCGGTTTCTCCGGTCTGTCGAATCGCGTATGAAAATAAATTTCTCACGTTGGGGGACAAAAATGTCCGTGAAAATTGTCTATAAAAAGCAATTTTTGGGATAGAAAAAATTTGTTGTGAAGATCGGGACGGTGTAACGTCAAACTTCGATATAACGACAGTGTGCACGTGCTACTACAACTGCACTGGGACGCGCTCCATGTGCCCGAATATGTGAGCGCACTTCGCGACTTTTTCAATCACTTCCTGGTTCAAGATCAAGTTTTTCAATTTGACACCTTAATGCGTCTTCATTTTCATGTCTCAGTTGAACTTGAAGCTTAGAATAGTAATCAATTTGAGCTCGATCACGGCTGTCATCAAATCTGACGTCTCTTTTCACCATGTGGGGGGGGGATAAAAAATATTATGTTACTCCTTCACACTCTTCCATTTATTGATAAGATATTTAATGAAAATAAACAAAATTTTTCCCAATGCCAAAATTGGAGCCAACATAACCGGTCATGAAAAAACACGAGAGGCCCAACAAACGTCAGAATTCGAGACGAAATTATAAAATGATGATGATAGATCAGCGTGTTGATTTCATGTGAAACGTTACTGTAGAGAGTTTTTTAACGTCACGAATGTGAAGTTGTATGTGCGAAAA
>JAQGCP010002025.1:0-11124 GCA_034699885.1 Acrobeloides thornei | reverse complement strand
GGTATGGTCGTAAGCGAATGAAAGACATTTAAAATTGGCCATTTGTCATCGGTAAAATTTCGAAATTTTGCAGTTTTTTCGATTTTTTTTCATTTTCCATCTCTTCTCGTTAAATTTGGCCAATCCACTATAATTTGGATAATTTCGAGTTGAAATTCTAGCCAAAGAACTGAAGCAACTTGCAGAAAACTGTCTTTATTATCAAAACGACGACGTTTAGCCTCGCTTTCGAACTTATCTAAAGCAAATTATTTTGTTTGCTAATAAATAAGACAAAATTTGACTCTGTGTACTGTAGTACCATTCAAAAGGTACCTTAGTCGTCTGACCTCTTCTCCGGGAGAGTGGCAGAGAAAAATTTTTGCGTCTTCGATCCTGGGGTCACCGGGATCTCAATTTCAACCTTTTTTTAGCTCCATTAGCTTAAAAAATATACCAATACGAAATTCCCAAAAATCAACAATTACCCTAAATACGACAACTCCTATTTCTATCACTAATCCAAAATCAATAAAAAATTACTTTTTTTCCCCCTTCCCACTTACGCCCCTCCCTCACACAGCCCTCGCTCCCACCTCTCCTCCTCCACCACCCCCTCCCCCTTTTATTCTTATAAAATAGCCTATCTATCTAACTTATCAAAGAGAAAAAAGTTGTCATTATGATATTTTTGAAATTTTTTCGAGCATTTGACATAAATACTTGTCCGATAGGTCAGTATTACATCTAGCCCAGCGCAAGCTGTGGCTTGAATCAAGATTTTGGAACGCGCCTCTACGGCGCTCACAAATTTCTCGGTATTCGCCGTTTTTCCTCACTCCTAGCGAATTGCATTTGTCCAAGGCTTCATTTTTTAACTGAATACTATTGCATCGCCAAAGCAATGCGTTCCAAAATTTTCAATTTTCCAACACAGCCGATAGCTGGTCAGAACATGAAATTACCTCAAACTTGGGTAATTAAACCGACGTTTCAGTCGTCCTGGGTCTCTTATTCGCACCAAAAATTCGTCTTTGATGGGTGCGTATATGATTTTTTCCGAGCACAAATAGCGTGTAGGCAGACAGAAAAGAAAAATATTCAATATACGAAGTGTTTGCACGGTTTATCAGTAGGTAGGGTAGGGAAAGAAAAAATCAAATTTGTATAAATTACCGTGTTGTCTAGCATCCTGACGAACTTATCATAGGCATTAACCTTAACAGAATGACCTTTTGCGCTGTTTCTTAGCACTATCGCTTCTCGGCCTTTTGGCTAAGATCAAAGCGTAGATCTTAGATAAAGAAGAACAAGAATTCGTGCATGAAAGAAAGAAACAAGAAGAATGCATCTCCAGCTGAGGATAGTGATTCTCACGATGAATCCAAAGCTGAAGGCAAGAATAAACATCTTAAAAAAGCCACATCGGTTCGCCAGTCGTCTCGATTGGCCTCGTCTCGATGCGACAGCTCCCGGGCTAAGGATCCCAGATCTTTCCCCGAAGACAAGAACTGGGCACGCTCCGGTCCCTCTGGGCACGAGTCACCCGAATCTACATTCGGAACCGGGAATCTGACTTGGAAGGAGCAAGAGCTGTCGCAACAAGACGAGGCTAATAGAGATGTACCTCTGAACTTTTCAGGCCCCTCTGGACTCGAGCCTTCTAAACCTAGCCTGCAGGCTAGGGGAGGTCGGCCTCGGAAGTTGCAACCAAGTGAACTTCAAAACCATCATCGCAATGATCTATCGACGCTACAACCTCCACCAGATGATACCATGGTAGCTTCTAACGCATCACATGTTGGACAAGTACTCACTGTTCCCTCTACAGAAAAGGCGCTTCTTCGTGGGGACCAGCTTGTTATTCTGGTTCCTCTCTGCAACTCCCTCCAATGTGCTATTCCAGAATGCTATCGACTCTACACTGGCAAAGTCACCGCTACTTCCCGATCAGTACAACGTCATCTCGCTAGGGATCATGAAGTCAACGTGGATGTGTTCTACCAATGTCGTTTCTGTGCCTATGTTGCTCCAGACTCAGCCAAATATCCCATCAAATCAGTTCAATCCCATGTCAAATCGTCGCATCCCTACTTCGTCGTTGCAGATGCCGAAGAACTCAACGTCAAATGTGAATTTCCTGGATGTGAACGGTCCTTCAAGAACAAACATGGCTTGTCAAACCACACTAGAACTCACCAAAAGAAACCTGAAACCATCAAAGATATAGCTCGAAGCAAATTTCCACCCAAATCAAGAGACGAGCAGCTTTCCTGGCTAGATGATTCAACTGATGCTGCTCCAAACTCACCTTCTCCAGTTCCAGAACCAAATATGAATGCACAAGAATATGAATGTTCAACTGCCTCATCGAAAACTTCAAGTCCATTGTCAAAAGCCGCCAACTCTGATTCGTCGATCGACTCTAATGCTACGTCAACGTCTACTGGAAAATCCTCAACCAATGGCTCTCCGAAAATGACACCACCAACGACACCTTCTACAACATCGTCAACTCATCGTCTCAACACCTACATGTCATCGCCTCAAACACAGCCAAGCCTCATCTCACGCGTCTCTTCCATCTTCTCTGGGCTTCTCTTCTCTTCAAGTCAATCTAAATATGAATCCTCGGAAAAACTCTCTGTTGTTGGAAAGCTTACCAATAAACCAGCCAATTCTCAAAACTCTCTTGAATCAATGGTCTCTCCAGTGGCGACAATCAAATCAATATCTACCATCTTGCTAGAATCAAGGCCATTGACAAACTTCACTCCAGCTCCATCAACAATCACGTCAATCAAATCACCATCTACCATCGTGCTAGAATCAAGGCCATCGACAAACTTCACTTCAGCTCCATCAACAATCACGTCAATCAAATCACCATCTACCATCGTGCTAGAATCAAGGCCATTGACAAACTTCACTCCAGCTCCATCAACAATCACGCTATCCCCGTCGCTCCCAGATGCTCTTCAACCAGACGCCATGGACCTCAAGAAACTTCAGAATCCAAATGGATGGCTTGACGACACTATCATCTGCAACTATATGATTATCTCCCTACTGGCCATTGACTCAAAAGTGCTCATCATCGATCCACTGATTTGGCAACGAGACAATCTAAAAGGTTATGGAAAAAAGTACTCAAGGCCAGGCTATCATCATGATTGGTCCACCGTTGTGATCCCAATTCATCAAGGCGGCAACCACTGGGTCCTAGCCCTAGCTAAACGACATGGCAACACTCTCTTCTACAACACTCTTGGTGGTGTGCTGTTTCCTGAAACCGAAGCCAAGATCAAGATTATCATCTCCGAACTTCGTGACAACAACTCATCTTCGATCATCCAAAGAGTGGACCCAAAGTCGTTTTACCAGCAGCCCGATGGTAACAGCTGTGGACCTTCTGTATGCATGATCGCCGAAAGAATCCTCCTAGCTTGGAAAAATGGATTGCCACCAGACCTCAAATTCAACATCACAGACACTAAAAAATGGCGAGAAATGGCTCATTTGATCCTGTCAAGAAAATTTCCTGATACAACCAAAGACGCAACGCCTCAATCAACATTGAAGATACCAAGACCACCAATGCCAACCTCTACGCCTCAATCAACATTGAAGAAACCAAGCCCATCAACACCAACCTCTACGCCTCAATCAACACGGAAGAAACCAAGACCAACCAATCCAATGAAGGCCATTAAAAACAAAGCAACATGTCAAAGAAGCGTGAATTCACTCACTCAGAAGACCTCTCAAAAGACACTGTCAGGCAGCTCCCATGCTCCCAAAATGGATCGACCAAAAGAAGAACTAAATCTACCATCTCGTGTATACCTGGCTACTAAAAAAGAACTAACTAAGAAACAGAACTGGGACGAATTTTGCAAAACTACATTCAAACTCACTTCAATGATCAACTGCCTGAAACACGGCATCGACCCATTCAACGACAAAAATCTCCATCTTCATCGCATGGCATCCAAGAACTCTAGACAAAGGAAAGTGGTTGAGCCTCCTCAAGACCATACACTCTCAACTTCTCAAGCACAGCGCCAGTACCGACGAAATAAGAAGCTTGCCATAAGAACCATTCTCGGAAATGAATCGCCTCGATGTGAAATCGATCCAAAGACCATCACCGACTATTTCAAGGAAATCTACAAGCCATCCAATTGCAAGCCATTCAACGTTTTTGAAAAGGTGATGGAAAAGCCAACACGGCTTGATGACGGCTTCGTTCGACCATTTTCCCGTCAAGAAATACGAAGTATCTTCCAACGAATCAAGAACACTGCCCCAGGCGAAGATCGAGTCAACTATCATGAACTTCAGAATCTGGATCCAAGCTTCTATCTACTATCCCTGATTTTCAATCGATGTTTGAAGGAACAGAAGATCCCAAGCCATTGGAAAAGAGCTTATACCATTCTCATCTTTAAGAAAGGCGACACTTCAAAGCCCGAAAACTGGCGCCCCATTGCCCTCACCAACGCAATCTATAGGATTTACACGGGCTTATGGGCGCAACGAATATCAACTTTCCCAGAACTGATAAGCCCAGAACAGAAAGGCTTTTGTCGCCTTGACGGCACCGGCGAGCACACGGCACTGATAAGAAACGCTGTGCACCAAGCAACCAACTCCAAGAAAGAACTCGCTATTGCTTGGTTGGACCTTACGAATGCGTTTGGTTCGATCCCACACAACGCCATAATTCAAAGCTTACGGGGCTTCGGCTTCCCAGAAGAATTTATCAGCATCGTGCGTGATCTCTACACCGATACCTCGACAACAGTCCGTGTCTCAGGCTTCATCACAGAATCCATCTCAGTAGGCTCAGGCGTCAAACAAGGAGACCCGCTCTCTCCGATTCTCTTCAATCTTGCAATGGAACCGCTCATCCGTGCCATGAAGTCCAGATTCAATGAACCACTCAAGATCCACGACGTGCCAATTCAGATGCCAGCATTTGCTGATGACCTTGCGCTTGTGGCCAAGAACGGCGAAGAACTTGTAAAAATGCTGGACTCGATCAACCTACTGGCCAAGAATCGTGGTCTCACATTCAATCCCAAGAAATGCTCGACGCTCCACATCAAGAATGGTCAAATTCAGCCAACAAAATTCAAGATCAATGGTTCCAATTTGGGTATACTTCAAGACGGCGATCAATACAACTATCTGGGAACCGAGATTGGCAAGAATGCTCGATCTTGCCTCAAGACCAAGGCATCTCAACTTCTAGATGATCTCCAAAAGATTGAACAGTGTAAGCTAGCCCCCTGGCAAAAAGTGGATGCGATAAAGACCTTCATTGTTACACGCATGGCTCATTTAATCCGTAACGGCAACCCGTTCCTTGGAGACCTCAAAGAGCTAGATAGAGCTATCAAATACACAATTCGAACCATCTGCAAGCTTCCGCACCACGGGACCCCAGTTCATTATGTATATGGAGCATCTAATCGTGGTGGACTGGGGATTCTTTCACTGGAAGAAGAATATCACCTCCAAAGCATCAACCTCGTTTCACGCTTGCCCCATTCACAAGATCCAAATGTTAGAAATTTCTTTGACCGACGACTGCGAAAAACCGTCAAGAAATGGCTGGGAAAAACCCAAGATGAAGTCACCAATGATGAAATATGCGAGTTTCTCAACGGCAAAACTACAGACAAGTTCAAATCTTTCATCGCAAGCATGGAGAGCCACTGCCTTATGACTCGCATACGCCGATCTGCCCGAGCTTTCCAACAAAAAGACCGAGGCTTCCTCAAATTTCGTTTCTTCTACGACGACTCCAGACTTCTACTTCAAATTCAGACCAAGGATGGTATGGACTATACGCTCAACCCAGCTGGAAAAACCAACTTTTACCAGAAGCTTCGATACCTTCTTCAAAAGAATCACATGGACATTCTCGCTTCTGATACCTACATCTCCAAAGGTCGCTCTTTCCGATCAATTCAGCAATGCCCTGAATCAAACAAATTCAACTTCTATGGTGACGGCATATCATTCAGTGGATATAGATGGGTTCACCGTGCCAGATTAAACCTACACAATTTGAATGGAAACGGACCAAGAAAAAAACACGATGGAAAATACAGAATAGAAGAAGAAAAGCAATGCCGACGTTGTGGATTCAAGAATGAAACGCTCAACCATGTTTTGTGCCACTGCTTCGTCGCCCATGGACGGGACATGACTCGCCGACACAATGCCATCATAAACCGCATCATTCCACTCATTCCGAAGAGGAAAAACGTCGAGCTCCTCCTGGACAAAACCACCAAAAGCAACAACAAATCTCGTCCTGACATAGTGCGAATTGATCATGCCTTGAAAAGAGTGACCATCATTGACGTCACATGCCCATTTGAGCTTGAAAACGACTCTCTTTCAATCGCAGCTAAACGGAAGATTCAGAAGTACTCAAATGAGGCCGCCATTTTCCGCCAACAGGGCTACAAGGTTTACAACGGCAGCTTTATCATTGGTGTTCTTGGCTCGTGGTACCAGGGAAATCAAGCTGCACTCAACGCTCTCGACATCTCAAGGAAGCGCCAAAAGCATCTCACTACCACTCTCATTGGAGAAGTAATCGAAAATTCAAAAACCATATTCTGGCGGCACATCCTGGGCGACAAATATCAATTGCCAAATAACGTCTACTCTGTGCCAACGATAGATCGAAGTGATGGAGTCAAAACAATATCAACCAACTTCCTGCCACATAATATCTAAAACGTGCCTAGTCACTGAAAAAAACCTACCTTAAGCAGCCATTGGACTGCTCTAAAAAATCAACCATATAAACCAATATCATCATATCTTGAAGAATCCTCTGGTACTAAGCGAATGGGTTTTTTACTGCTAAGTTAGATTTTTCCCGAATGCCTTGGTCAATGAGAAAATCTTGGAAGAATATGAATGCATGATTGAAAAATTGAATATTAATCCTTTTCCTTGTATAACTTTGTTTTATAGGTCAATTTTGTGTCACTTTATGTTGTATAGCGTTGTCATTGTACTTATTGTATTTTATAGACATTTATGACAAATAAAACTATCTGTTCTTATCAGCTTAATCTCTGATACGAGTCCTATTGGGCTCTTCGAGATTATCAGATTTTTGGGACCTGGTGGGTCGTGAGGGCTTGCTCTCCGCCTGCCGCGGGTCGGCCCGGTATTGCACCTACCTCCGGGATCGGCCCATACCCCCTTCGGGGGGTTGTATAAAATTTACGGGTGCGAAAAACCCTAGCTGGTTGAATGAGACTTAAAAAATCTCCTAGCAGAGACATCAAAAATTCTTATATGTTCTAATTCTTTGAACTCTACGTTCTGCAAAATGTTGAAACTTAAAACAAATCAATACAGTGTTAGAATAAATTTACTTTTTCGGATCATAAGGGCTCCGAATATAGGCACTTTAGCTACCAAACAACATTTCTGAGCAGAAATGCAGTTCGATGAAAACAAATTGTTGACAAAATAACAAAGTTGCGTCTGCTGCTGCATCTCCTCCGAACTTATCAAAGAGATTTTATTGTCAATACCGCCTTCTATTTAAGTCAAGCGATGAAATCTTCAAATGTTCATTCCAAATGAACATATACTAAAATTGGA
Organism: Acrobeloides thornei; assembly: GCA_034699885.1. Taxonomy (NCBI): domain Eukaryota; kingdom Metazoa; phylum Nematoda; class Chromadorea; order Rhabditida; family Cephalobidae; genus Acrobeloides; species Acrobeloides thornei. Next base: position 3,501 of record JAQGCP010002025.1, on the reverse strand, counting down.
ACAATACAGAGAAGATTAGCATGGCCCCTGCGCAAGGATGACACGCAAATTCGTGAAGCGTTCCAAATTTTTTGCCATTTTTCATCCAGTTTTCCATTCATCGACCTGATTCTTTGTTCAAAGCGTTAAAAAAAATATTTTTTACACAAAAATCAATTTTCAAAATGTATTTTAATCTGAAAAATTTAATTTTTCACATAAAAATCAATTTTTTGGTGGTAGTACCCCCTAAAAAATGTTTTAAAGGGGGGGGGTAAACTTTGCAGCAGCACTTCCGAAAAAAAGTGCTGCTTTTTTTGAATTTTTGCAAAAATGACTTTTCTAAGGGTAATTTTATGCGAAAATCGATTGCGCGCATTCTCGAAGCTTGAAAATGCTTCCTTGACCCTGATTTGCTTATTGTAAAAGACCACTTCGCAATTTTACAAATTTTTCCAACCCTATCTGTTGATGTGTGATCGTAAGATTATTTTTAAGATTTATGCCCACATTTTATTCAAATTCATAAAATGAATATCTATTGTTTCATTTAATCCCATCTGTTGTCCTTCAGTATTTCTAAGCATTGGCGCCGTCCTGGTATGTTTCTTTCTGTGAATCAATTTATAATACATAGTACTTAAGCTGCTATCATTTAACACATCATGTCGGATACAAATCATTAAAACAACAAAAATGTATAGGTTGAAAAGCTAAAAAATTTAAGAGACGGTATCATGAAAGTTCGAACCTAGGTGGCTGTAGTGTTCAACGGATCGACTGCCATTTAATTTGACTTTATTTAGGGTGCTCCTTAGTCGTTGTCACGTCCAAAAAACACTGTTAAATGAGCTGTGAAATGTTGTCGAGCTCAATAAAAAACGCTGTTAAACGTTGTTGAACATTGTCGCGCGATAACGATTTTTCGACAACGTTATCATTATTTTTTATGATTTGTATTGAAAATTGCAAATACTTTACGATTTTTTGACAATGCTGTCGAGATTTCTCGAGATTCTCTTTGTCGAAAAATCGTTGTCGCGCGACAATGTTCGACAACGTTTTGTATTGAGCTCGACAACGTTTCACAGCTCATTTAACAGTGTTTGTTGAGCGCGACAACGACTAACGGCACTATAACTTTCGCCACATTTCATGTTCACCACGACAACTTTCGCCACGTCGCCAAAAACTATAACTTTCGTCAACGTTCGTGTCAATATACATATTTATTGCAAATCAGGCAACGCAATTAGTTTAAATTAAACATGTTTATTGACACGAAAGTGGTGAAAGTTATCGTGGCGAAAGTTATAGTGCTGAGAAAACACTACGGCCACCTAGGCTCGAATTTTCGAGATAACGTCTCTTAATTATTAATAAAAAAGAAAATTTTACATCATAATAAATATTTGCTGTGTATCGAAACCAATTAAAGAAAAAATCTGTTAGAGCAAGCCATATATTTATTGTGCCAAATAAAGTCAAACAAGAACCAAACGCGAGAAAAGGGAGCATTAACTTGATAGCACGAATATTTTCTGCTAGCTAAAAAATTGTTGAGACATAAAGTTGAGGCTTTATAGCATGGTGACAAGTGTTTCCAGAATTGGGAGAAAAAATTTTTCATAAAAATGACCCTATCGGGTGTAAAATCATGTGAAAAATCGATTCCGCGCATTCCCGAAGCGTGAAAACGCTTCCTTGACCCTGATTCAGGGAAATAGATGTGTGTATTGAAGCGAAAATCAAAACATTTTCAAATTTCTTCCTCAAAATCATATTTCTGGGGGTAATTTCACGCGGGGAATCGATTGCGCGCATTACCGAATTTAAAACGTTTCCCTGACCCTGATTCAGGGAAATTAGTACATGTTGGATTTTCGCTTCAATACACACTCTTATTTTCCTGAAATAAAAGTGTGTATTGAAGTTCAAAATTTAAAAAAAAACTTACTTGGTATCGCTGATTTAATTTAATATCACTTCTTGCGTTGATTTTTCTTATTTTTCTATTGTATTTTGATAAAATATGTATAAACTAAAAAGTATTTTGCTTTTCTTTATATAATATTTATCTTACAAAAGCACCACATACACTTCGTTACAAAAATATACGTCCACTCGTTTTTTTGGTGTTTTCGGTCGTTACAATTGAAGAGAAGCATTGGAACCTTTTTTTAACACATACAAAACAGAATCTGATTTTGGTTTTGAATGAAAATACGATATCAAATGCACTATCTTGGCTGAAAATCAGTCGATAAAAGTTCGTTTTGGTTTTGAAGAGGCCCGTGAACTTCATGAAAATTCGACCATTTTTTGTAACGGTCATAACTCCTAGTAGGAATTGAATTGAGAGATCGTTGACCGTTCATTGGAAAGCTGGTGATCTGCTCTACAAGTGTCCCGTCCGCAAATGTCCGTCCGCAAATGTCCCGTCCGCAAGTATCCCATCGCCTTTTTAGCCTATAATCTTTCTATTAAAAAAGATTCCAATGTTCCTTTTCAATTTTAATGACCGAAAACACACAAAAAACGAGTGGACGTATATTTTTGCACACAAGTGTATATCAATAATAGACATTGCACAATAAGCTGCATAAAAATAGGTTAAAGGTCCCTCTAAAACAATTGTTATAAAGTTTTACATAGTTGCTTACTTATGTTAAATTTCATATAATTGATTAAAATGCTGACGATGTATGAAACAGCAACTAGTATATTCGAAATCCATGTGAATCGTGTTTTTTCGTATGTCCTATAGTAAATAGTAGCAAAAGTACGCTCAATAAAAAGCGATATCCATAAGCATCGTAATAAATCTACCCCAAAAGATGCCATTATGACACTTCGATAGAAAATTTCATATAAATTTTTTGGAATAAACTTCATTTCATATAACTTTAAAAAATAGGCAAAAAAACATGCAATTGCTATACATAAGTATCCGATAATTATATTAAAATGGAGTATACTATAAAAACGTATAAATCTTAAAATGGGGGTGCGGTTTGAGGTCACTTCGTGAAAAGTGGGATCCAAAATAGGGCCGGGTAGAAAATTTAAAAAATTTTTTTAACAAGTGACCTCTTAGGGGTAATTTTATATTTTATTTTCGCTTCAATACACCGATTTCCCTGAATCAGGGTCAAGAAAGCGTTTTCAAGGTTCGAGAGTGCATGCAATTGATTCCATGTATAGAATTACTCCTAAGGGGATACTTGTTAAAAAATTTTTTAAATTTTCTCTGGATCCCACTTTTCACGAAATGACCTCAAACCGTACCCTCCCTCCTTTAATTAAAAAAATTTGATAGAGTAGTTGTATTTGCGTCATTATTTTTTCAGATATCCTCCACGGCGGACCAAAACGTGTCCAAAAATGGGGACAGTGGAAAAATTTTTCAACCTCTTTCCAAAAAAATTCGGCACTATAACTTTTGCCATGTAACTTTCGCCACTTTCGTGTCAATAAACATTTAATTTCAGACTAATTGAGTTGCCTGATTTGCAATAAATA
>JAQGCP010002024.1:0-11126 GCA_034699885.1 Acrobeloides thornei | reverse complement strand
ACGATGGCATCGTACGAAATTTCGTCGTACTCGTACGATAGCTTGTGGCCATTTCGTCCGTCGTACGAGTGTATTTTGCACTCATACGATACTTTCGTACGATAGCTTGTGCCGACCCTTAGCCATTTGGCCATGGGTCAAACCCCCAGGGAAGATAAAAATTGTTGTGTCAGATAAAAGTTAGAACTTTTTTGCTTGAGAATTTTTTTCAGACTACGACCTTTATTTTGATATATCACTACTAGTGATTCACCCACTATAACATATAAAAGGTCAAAAACGAATAAGCGACTTTTGGTGAATCTTCCGCAAGACAAATTCCCAAAAACTGTACATTTTTTGGCGTTAATAATTGCATAAAAATGTAAACAAGAAGATGTGGCGCTTTTTTCTATCAAAAATCATTTTTCTATTAAAAAACCGCTTCTCATAGAAATTTGCTAAAAATGACATATATAATTTTTTCTTTACATATTAAAATTGATCGTGAGAAGTCATTTCATCCCGAAAATTTTATGGGGAACAACTTTGTAGAAAAATTTGAAAATTTAATAAAATATTTTAAACAATTTAAGTTTTATACAATTCCGTGCATATTAACATCTTTATTGTTGCTAGCATTCGATTTTTTCAACGCGGAAACCAACTCTTGGGCTTCATTGGCAGACATTTTTATGGTCTTATAAGCATTGTCTTGTAGCTTTTCTTCTAGCCATTTTTCGAAAAGTTCCTTTAAACGCTCGCAATTTTCGTCGGATGCCAAATACTAAACTTTCGATAGTTTTTTCACATTTTAACAAATATTAAGCTTACAAAGCTTATAATTGTATTCAGTTCCTCTTGATCATGTCGTTGGGATAATTTTCTTTCATGATTTTCCCAGGCCATTCGTGTTATTTTGTTTGTCGATATTGTCGATATTTTTCTAAAATACATTTGAAAGAAGTGATTTGAAAGAAGTTAGAGCAATGTATAATATAGAAGATTGTCTGAGCTAAGTCTATGTCTAGGGCTAAAGTTAGGTTTAGGGCAAAGACTAGGACTAGAGCTAAGGCTAGGGCTGAAGTAGGGTTAGGACTACGGATAGGGCTAGGGATAGGACTAGGGCTAGAAATATAGCTAAGGTTAGAGTTAGATCTAAGGCTAGAGATAGGGCTAGAGTTAGCGCTAGGCTTAGAAATATGGCTAGGGTTAGAGCTAGGTCCAGAGCTAAATTCAGAGCCATCCTCAAACTAGATATAAGTCTAGACCTATTGCAATAATTTTAAACTAACTTCATAGGAATCACAGATTGCATAGCCTCATATAACATAACCTTATTATAAGCATTAACTAAATGCGAAGCGTCAACAGGACTAGATCTGCAACGTCTTGTAAATAAAGGCTTCAAAAATTTTGCATTTATTCTTTCAAAACTGAAAATTTTGTTACTTCCCAATAAAAAAAATAATATATTTACCAATCTCTAATCGAATTTTGTCCCATTTCTCCCATTATTGCCTCAACTCCAGCTAGAGTGTAATCGAAAGTCTAAAAAGTGATAACTTTTAAACAATGGCATAGCTGGAGTGGAAGAGGGTCCGCATGGTTTAAAGACCTATAACCCTATGCCCTTATTACGTAAGAATAAAAAAATCGATTTATCATTACCCGGTTAAAAACATTATTGACAAAAGTTTCTTGTTTCTTTGACTGTTTTTCCACTTTTAGCCAATTCACTATTGGCCTTATAGTCAACCCTTGTACAAAGACAGTAAAATATATCAAAGCGATATTTGTTGTTATAAACATGTCTTTGGTATTAGAATTTATTTTATGTGGCAACGACATGGCTAATCCATAGGCTATAGCCCCTCTTAAGCCACCATACGATAGGATAAACTGATCGACAAATGTAAAATTGTATTGTCTATAGCGATTTAAGATAAAGCATTGTGCTATAACACCTAAAATTTTTTAGATTAAAAGTTTTAAGGGTACAAATTCGGGCTGGGCTCAAAAAGGGGAACCTGAACTGAAATCAAAATTGGAAATGAGTTTGGAATTTGGCTCAAAAGCGGTCTACTACAAGGTCTAGGCTCAAACGAGACATTAGCTCGAAGGGATCTTGAACGCCCCTTACCTATAGCCCGAAAAACGAGAGCAGATAAAATTGTTGCAAGTATAAACCAAAGATCAACATGATCCGTACTGGAGACAGTTGACAGACCCAAAAACATAAATAACACGGTTTCATTAACTTGGGCAATTAATTTAGAAAAATAGTTCACAGAGCTTACAGCATCAAGTGTAATATTTCCTTTAACATATTGTTTCATAGCCATAGCACAAGTTACTATGCTATAAAAGTGAAATAATGAATTCAGACAAGTGAAATAGTAAAGCTCAAATTTTTGGGTTGCGGTCATTGAAATGTTTTTAGATTATGGAAAATGGATGGAAAAGAACAGCCCTCGGACCGGTCCAGGTCAGTCCAAAAGGGTAGGAAAACAAGTTGGGCCGGAGAGGACTTTGAAAAACAAGGGACGGCCCAAAAGCTTATACATTATGCGTTGCGTGAGGTCATACCATAGGATAGAAGATACTCCTAGCATTTCAGCTGTAAGGTATGCTAAATATGGGATCACAAAAACGAATTCTGTCGCCAATAACTTTACTCGTTCTGTATATCTAAACAATAACAAACAAACTAGGAAATGGTATAGTCTGATTCACGAAAACGAATGAAAAAAGTTTCGTTCGGAAATTTTTGACTTCACTAATTTACCACTAATAACATCACTAATTCCGTTCGGACGCGTTCGCAAACGTTCCGACGAGTTCGGAAATGTTCGGACGAGCGCCCGAACGCATCCGAACGCATCTGAATGTTTCTGAACGCGTCTGAACGCGCCCGAACGCCTATTAGTGATGTTTCCAAACGCAATTAGTGAAGTTATTAGTGAACTAAAGTCCGTTCGGGAGCCGTCCGAACGTACTAATGGCGGCCCTAAAGGAAAATAGTATTTGAAGCAAAATTTCGTTTCAAAAATCCGTATTTTTTCCTGAATCAGGGCCAGGAAAGCATTTTCAAGCTTCGGGAATGCACGCAATCGATTTCCCGCATAAAATCACCCCTATAAGTCATTGTTATAAAATGTTAGAAATTTTTTTTCCAAAATTCATGTAAAAAATCACAACAAGTCCACTTTTTGCGCCACCCTATAGTAATTAACAAAATACTTCTGTTGAATAAGTTCCGTTGTAATAAAAAGGTTGGCCTAATTCTTTAAGTTTATCCAAGCTACTACAACTTCCATATGGAGTATCTAATCTTGTGTATGTATTCTAAAAATTGAATATTGAGATTTTATGTAAGACACTGCTCCACATAAATATAAGGTCACCCTATTTTTTGCTAGTTCCGGGATCTAGAGTATGAACGAAGGGTCGGAAACATACGCAAGCAAGAAGGGACTGTCCCCCAAATTCGCCATAGTGGGCTAAAAAAAATAAGGACCCAATTCGTATTTTGGGGTCCAATGGAAAATTTTTGAAGCAAATGGTGCAAATAGTTTAGACCGTGTCGAGACATGTGCAAATTAAAGTGCAAATGTTAAAAATCCCCGGTTTCCCCGGTAAAAAAACCGGGGCTGGAGGAAATCGGAGCCAAATCCCCGGTTTTTCCCGATCGGGCCAAAAAACCCGGGGGACGGGACCGGGAATCCCCGGTCGGGGCCCCGCTCCGGTCCTGTCTTTACTGTTAAGTCTCAAAACTAGCCTTACATAAATAGCATAGATACCGCCCATGACGCCAACACCAAACTTATAGCCTTCAACATTTGGAAATGGTGAATAATCTTGTGTTTGTAAAGTAATTTTTATCCCTGCTTCAGAAGTGCTAGTCAAATATTCAGAAACTTCACTCATCACTATCATCCTTAATCCTAAATTTAAAAGAGTCATAAATTTTCTAAGAGCAAATGCATACCATTTGGTGCTCCAGCTCGAGTTGTATTATATCTTATATCAGGGTATCGATAGTTGAAAGTGTAACAATTTCCATAATCGACATCAAATGTTAATGCGAAATCTCTAAAACATACAGTTAGTGCACAGGGTTTCATCAAAAATGGAATTAGGACAAAAAATAACGGCGGATTCGTGTTCAGTGCCTAGTAAAAACCCTAGGAATGTCGAAAATTTCGTAAAAAAAACCGACTTTTATAGCGAAATATCAACATTTTAAACTTAAGCAGGATTTATACTTCCGTCGCGTCGCGCGACAGCCTGTGACGTCGTAAGTGCTGACCAAGCGACGTCGCGCGACGCGACACAAGGCCGAATGGCAAAAAATTTGGCTCCACGCGGAATTCGAACGTGCAACCATGTGACCACTGAGCCACTGCTTTGTCACTGCACCACCGAGGCCTATTGATGGAGAAACGTTTATAGTCTGTCGCGCGACAGACTACAAACACCAACTCGCGACACGTCGCGCGACATGTAGCGTGACACAAAAAGTACTGTCGCGGGACAGAGACTATAAACTCCAACTCGCGACGCGTCGCGACGAGACGGAAGTATAAATGGTGCCTTAGGGTACAACTTTAAGATCCCAATTTTTCGAAAAGCCTGGATATTGACACGAAAACATGAGTTTCGCTCAAAAAGACCGATTGGATCGTCTTCGGCATACACTCTTACCCACTACTGAAAGAAAAAATTTAAAATTTTTTAGAAAAGAACCCCAGGGTTTCTATATAGAAAATAATTTGTGTCATGCAATTTCTAGAACAAATTTTAACCAATATAATCTTTTATGTTAATATGTTAACTAACTCTGCTAGATTACACGGATTCCCATTAATAACACACGATTGTACCAAGTCTGTTAAAGAATATCCACATTCTTGTCGTTCTAAATCTGTCATGCTAGCTGACACGTATTCCATTGCTGCTTGAAAATTCGCATCAATCGTAACTTGGCTATCGTTAGGCTAAAATGATCATATTTTTACTTTTTAACTATAACTTGTTGTGATCCACCAACGTGATCAACTAACTGTAAGGTTCCTCTTTGGAAGTGAAATGTTCTTCTTGTTAGAGAACCGGGAGACCGATCGCCTTCGGCACTCAAGGGTTCGGTCTCGCTTTGGTGCCAAAGAATAAACCTGGGGACCGAGCACTTTCAGTGCTCTGGGAATGCCGTATTACAGTGAAACCTAGAGACCGAGCGCCTTGGTGCTCATTGCGGGTATCTTGCTCGAAATGTCATATATAGGGGTTTTTTCATGCCAAGAACACGAATCCGGTATTAGTTATACCTTGGCAGCGCACCAGACCACTACACGATCAGCGGTGAGACACTTGCGGACGGACATTTGCAGACGGGATATTTTTCAAAAAATTCATATTTTTCAAACTTTTCGTTCGCAAAAGTCCGTCCGCAAATGTCCCGTCTGCAAATGTCCGTCCGCAAGTGTCTCACCGTCACACAATCATGATTTCTGAATGTCTCTTAGTCAATTTCGACCTTGTAGTAGTACCGACCGCGACAACTTACATTCAATCCGTATAATCCACTTATTTGATTAAGTACCGCTATTTGAGCTTGCGTCATATTTGAAGTATTAAAACAAGTTGGACAAGTAATGGCAAAGCCCAAATTTGTAACACTATAATTAGCTGCACTTGTAGCGGTAATAGGAAGCATTGTTGATCCATTATTAGTTTCATTTTGACTGGAATTAACTGTTATACCAGTTCCATAAGTGGAACTTGTGTTCATGGTGGTATCACCATTGTTGCCAAATGATGAAGTTTTCCAATCAAAAACTTCTGGTGTACTTGATGTAAACGAAAAATTATCTGAATCACCAAGAATTGGACCATTCGTAAATTTTGATGAGCTTGTTGAAATTTCGACAAAATCCGAAGAATTGTTGAAGTGATCATGAGCATCAAAACTTGTTGTAAGCATGCCGAATCCTTCTTCTCCATTTCCATTTGCGTTTGTGAAAATATTCATGGTTGTACGTACATTTGAAAGGTGTTGTGAGTGAGTGGAAGCAGATAGACCATCTTCTGGGTTAAGATCAGTCGTAAAAGAAGAATTAGCAGAATCACTACTTTGTGTTGTCGGGGAAACGTTGTTGTTGGCAGAATTTTGATTTGAAGATATGGTTGTTTGAAAAATTGAAAAACTTTTATCCGATCCTGTATTGTCCAAGCTTGTATTGTCCCAGCTATTCGCTGTATTTCTTGCTAAAGTTGAAGAGGAATCAACAAATGGATCAAAACTCATCGTAGAGCTTTGTTGATTTGTGAAATAAGGATCTTGTGAGGTAAATCCCGTGAACATGTCACTTGTTGTCGATTGGCCTGAGTTTTCAGAGCCTGTATCAAGACTTGGGTTGTTAGTTGTTCTACCATTACCAAACCCTTGATCTTGGCCAAAATTTGCGGTTGTGCTAGTAGAAGACACGTCGGCACCAAAACCAATGTTTGTAACTGCAGCCAAATTTGTTGTCAGTAAATCAGTATCAGGATTTCTCGAATCAAGAGTATTTGTTATATCAGATGAAAAAGTCGTAGATTTTGTAGACTCACTTAAAGCCAATAAATCGTTTGGATTTGGCGAGCTTGTGCTAGCTCCACTATCTGATTCTGTATTACCGAGACTACCATCACCACCATTAACTTCAGTTTGACTAGTACCCGATGGTATCCCTGTCGAAGAATTTTGTACATTAGAAGGAGCTGTTGGTGATGCTGCATTAGAAGAAGCTGTCGGTTGTGGTGGTACTGAATTAGAAGGAGCTGTTGGTGGTGGTGCATTAGAAGGAGCTGTTGGTGATGCTGCATTAGAAGGAGCTGTCGGTGGTGGTGGGGCATTAGAAGGAGCTGTCGGTGGTGGTGCTGCATTAGAAGGAGTTGTTGGTGGTGGCGGTGGTACTGCATTAGAAGAAGCTGTCGGTTGTGGTGCTGCATTAGAAGGAGTTGTTGGTGGTGGCGGTGGTACTGCATTAGAAGAAGCTGTCGGTTGTGGTGGTACTGCATTAGAAGGAGTTGTCGGTGGTGGTGGTGGCGCATTAGAAGGAGCTGTTGGTGGTGGTGGCACATTAGAAGGAGTTGTTGGTGGTACTGCATTCAAGGATGACTGTTGTTGAGAAGTGTTTATGTTAGATGCGTTGGTTGTCGGAGTCGCTGTCATCGTTGAAGCTGCTGTAATGGTCAATGTTTGTGGTCTAGACGTTGTTGTTAACATCGTGGAAGTCGTCGAAAAAGCCGTTGTAGCCGTTGACTGGTATGCTGATGACACTACACTAGTAGTTGAAGAAGAAGGAGAAGATGTTGATGAAGTAGTAGTCATAGTGTTCGGAGCTGTAGAAGTCGTTAAAGAAGCAGCGGTTGATTGATACGTTGATGAAATCGCTGGAGTAGTCGTAGTAGGTGTTATTGTATTTGTAGACGTTGCACCAGTCGTTGTTATACTCGAAGATTGAGCAGTACTAGTTGCTTGACTTGTTGTACTAGTCGTTGGTGTACTGGATGCTTGAGTAGACGCGGATGTAGTTGAACTTGCTGTCGTTGTTTGACTTGTTGTACTAGTCGTCGGTGTACTGGATGCTTGAGTAGACGCGGATGTAGTTGAACTTGCTGTCGTTGTTTGAGTTGTTGTACTAGTCGTTGGTGTACTAGATGCTTGAGTAGACATGGATGTAGTTGAACTTGCTGTTGTACTAGTCGTCGGTGTACTGGATGCTTGAGTAGTTGAACTTGCTATCGTTGTTGTCGAAGTGATACTACTTGTCGAAGTACTGGAGCTAGATGACAATGCTGATGTAGTCGTTGGTGTTGTTGTGCTAGATGACGTACTAGTCGATGAACTTGATGCTGTTGTTACTGTTGAACTAGACGATGAAGTTAAGGTAGTTGTCGGTGTCGTAGTCGATGCTAAAGTGGTTGTTAGTGTAGTCGCAATTGTGGTTGTTGGCGTAACGGTAGTTGAAGCTAATGTCGTAGTAGATGACACCGTGGTAGTTAGTGGCGTAGTAGTAGTTAGTGGCGTAGTAGTAGTTAGTAGCGTAGTAGGCGCAACAGTGGTAGTTGTTACAAGAGTACTTGGACTAATACTACTCGAAGTCACTGTCGTACTAGCTGTCGTTGTCGTCAATTCTGTAGTTGTGTCAAAATCAGTCGTTGTATGCATTATCGTAGTAGTAAAACTAGTATTGCCGCAATTCAGTATTGAGCACGTAAAATTTTGGTATTGTTGTCCGTCACAACCACCGCCATATGAATATGGACATGTTCCATTTGTCCCATTGCATGCTGCTGAAGAAGTACCACAAAGACTATTATTTTCTGCTGATACTACTCTTGCCGCTAACGTAGCAGTATAGTTGCCACAACCGTCGAGTGTTCCATTAAAACTATAGGTTCCCCCAGAGCAGCCTAAAATTATGAAAAAAGTATAAGTGTTTGAACATTGAAACGTTTTTGAGCAATTTTTTCCTGAAAAAATTCAATTTTTTCATTGGAAAACCCCATTTTTTGAGGTTTCGCTCACACCAAACCTGAAGGCTAGTGCCACCACTGATTTAGGGGGGACAGTCCCCCCCCCCTTGTCCACGTATGTCCAAGATATCAATTGCACAAATGCACCCTTCTCAAATCTATTTTTGTCCCGAGACCGATAATCTCACTAGCAAATTCTTACTATCACAACCAAATATATATGGATTGTTGGCTCCACATTCCTCTGTCCAATAATTTCCTGGGTATAGTGGGTTGTTCGGTTTTTGGAATATCCAAAGAGTGCATGAAGAATTCATAAAACTACAGTTAGTAGCAACTCCTTGTGCTACTGCGGTTGCAAATGTAGGGATTTTTAATGTTGATGAGCCAAGTGGAGGATAAGGAGAAGATATGTTATTGTTTTGAATGCACGTAGTCATGCTAGTTAGAACGCTTAATGCACTTGACCATGTGCCACAGCCACCAGAACAATAAGAAGGCATGATGCAAAGATAAAATGCTTGTTCCATTTGTGTTTGCATTGTAATATTCCAATATGGTGATTGGATGGTAGTAGTTGTAACAATAGGACCAGTTCCATTACAAGCTAAAAATATTAATTCAGGGTGTCCCAACAAAGGGCACTTGGTGCAGGTATCCAATGAAACTTGATGTATCCAATGAAAAAATAGAGGACGCATACTTAACCGGTAGTACGACTGGGTGTTCGGGGATGTTAGAAAGGGGTACCAATAAGGTAAGGCTTTTTAGTGTAGCCGATCGTACTGCTACAACACTTTTGCCTATAATAGCTGACAATATAGAGGCCGGAAGTATCATCATATCTGACGGCTGGTCAGCTTATGGGGGGGATAAGAACCCTTCAGCAGCAGTACGACCACCGTTGGGTCAACCATCATCTTTATTTTGTTGACCCAACAGACCGTCAAGTACATACACAAAGAATTGAAGCTACTTGGGGGCTTTAAAGACTAGTCTGCGCCATTTGCACGGGACAAACTCCGAACTCCTACCAACCTATTTATATCAGTACATGTTTCGTAGGTTTCATGGGGGTAAGAAAATTTTCCAGCATATTTTGGATGAGATGAGAATCCAATACCCTGTATAGTTTTTTCTTTTTGGTCTTCGTTGAATTTGTTAATAAAATTTCATTGGATACCTATTCTCGACTAGCACCGTGCACTTTTTGTGATTTTACACGAATTTTCGAAAAAAATTAAGTGTCCGGTTTTTTGTGCGTCACCCTGTAATCCTTACTAGTAAATTCTAACGCTGATCCTCCAGGAGGGCAGATAACTGAATACACTTGCGGTTGTGAATAACCCGGTGGTATTACAGTGCTATTAAAAGTTCCAGCCGTACATGGATTTCTTTTCTTTCTAACGTGCATTTCTTCAGTAGTAGATTCTATTGTAGTTGGTGTACTAGTTACATTGTTTTGGGCTTGTTGCAACTTAATTCCAGTTACATAATTGTAAGCTGTGATCTAAAGGAGAAGGTGGAAACTTGAGTTTCAATAGACTTACTAAATCTTGAAGAGATTGAGAGTTATTAACTTGGCTATTTTTGAAAGGATTAAGATTACATAATGTAACAGCTGGAAATGGTAAAGATTGGGCATAGTTGAGCTAAAATTTACAGTGAGATATTATCATTCGGCATTTTTTTGACAACATTTTTTGAACTAATCAAGTAAGTTTTTAATGCTGATTACGAAAATGAAAAAAAAATTTTGAAAAAAAGTTCGGTTGAGGTCTCGGACTTCATCTTTGTGTGTAGCTCGTAGTATAGATGAATAAGGAGGATTCGATTTTCGATAAGCGTGCGCGCTAGCCGTTCGAAAATCGCGTTTCCGGACACTAGCGATTCGGAAATGCGCTAGCGTCCGAAAATAGTTCATTTTCACAATTTTCGAACGATTTCCAGACGATTTCCGAACGGCTCATATGAGGTGGTCCATAAAAATTCGGTGTCAGAAGACTAAAAAAAAGGTCGGCAAGAGGGGGAGTCTCCCCCTGACCCACTCACTCATGGACCCAAAATTGAGGCGGGACTGCCTCATCGGGGCCCCCTCCCCCCACCTTGCTGACCTATGTTATGGTATATTGGATTTGGTATACTTACTCGAATAGTAGTACTTTTCTCATATTTCAGATAACCAATTATAAGTGTGTATGCTTGTAGTGCAAAACCTATAGTTGTAACCAAAAGCACTAGTAGCCAAAATGCTTTCCATAAATTTTTTTTAGTAAAAGAAATTGGAATGCAGACTAAATTTTGTAAATGCATAAAAAAGCTTGTTTGATTAAAAAATGATTACCTAGAACAGTATCAGTCCAGTTAGCATAATTATGGAAAAGTGTTACAAACCCCATTCAGATATCCAAAGAGTCCTGGTTTTTATCAACTATTATTTTAATGTTTTATATTTTCATTGGATGATGCTTTCTGAGAGTGACGTAACAGGATTTCTAAAATCTACATTAAAAATTTTTATACAGGGTGGTGCACAAAAAACCGGACACTTTAACCCGTCTTTGGCCAGGGATGAGAATTTTGAAGATTTTATTAAAAACCTTTTGAACAGGGTCTAAATAACA
>JAQGCP010002023.1:0-11128 GCA_034699885.1 Acrobeloides thornei | reverse complement strand
TCCAACCGACTTTATCCAACCTTGACTTTATGCAAATTTTCTTCAACCGATTTTCTATTGTTTTGGATTGTTAGACTCCACTTTTCACTTCTTATCATTGAAGGTGTGAAGAAAAGTCCAAAAAGAACAATCCAATATTTTTAAACGGTTGAATAAAGTCGTATAGTTGGATAAAGTCGGTTGGAGAAAAGGTTGGCTAATGTCGTAATGCCAATCAGAGTTGACGAGCTTCAAACTTTTTTTACGCTTGAAACACACGTGTCAATAACCTATATTTTCAGTGTTTTGCAACTTTTTTATGGTATTAGGAATTTTGTTAAGAAGATTCTCATCTAAATTGCTAGAATATCGAAAAATGTCCAATGATTGTACCCTTTGGCCTCCATCAACTGTACGCGGCATCAAAGTACTAGATAGATCACTTTTTACGTAAGTAGGTCATCAATTTAATACTTAAGTTTTTGCAACACCAGTCCAGGGGCCGGGAGCCTCGGTTCCTTTTTCGACCCCTGCATCAGCCTGTTAAAATTTTACAAGCAAAAGTATTAAGTGATTTCTTGATGATGTAAAAATTATTCCTCAACAATTTTAGTTCACTCAAAGTGCTTTTTAGAAAGTTGGTAAAAATCCCCTATGCGAAAATCCCAACCAAATCTATTGGGCGAATTGCTGGTGCTCCTCTCATGAAACAATGGACAATTGAGCGGATGAATAGGATAAAGGTAATCTGGTGGAAAATTTGATTTTTTTTGTCAATGTTGCCAACTTTTAGCCTATAATGGAAGCAGATACGAAAGAAGAAAAATTGATTCTCTTCAATCCGGATACTTTTACTGATGAAGTGAAAAACTCAGTACGAGATTCTTTCAAAGAGTTATTGGAGTTGGATCCAGAATTTGGGACCAAAGAATTCACATTGACATATGAAGATTGGGATCTCAAGCGCTGTTTGGATGCTATTTTTGATGAAAATACGCGGATTAGGTAACCTGTTGGGCTCTATAGAAAACGATCCATTTCGATTTTTTGTCATAAACAATGTCATTCGACTTAAATTATTCATTTTAAATTGTGGAGGGTGGAAAATTTGGTACTACTAAGGTTTAGGGACTCCAAAAACTCAACAGAAAACAGAAAAATAATGCATTATACGGCTCATTTTTCGAAAAAAAAACTCATTTTCATATTTTGTCAATGCGCATAAAGTTACCCCTAGAGGGGTCTTTCCAAAGAAAAAGCTAAAAAATCTTGGGCTCGCTATTCCTTAGTACCGAAAAATGAATATCAACAAAATTCTTGAAAATTTTTTAGTAGTTTCACTCAGATCGGGCACATTGCTCATTTGAATTTACGAGACGAAGCATTGACGTATAAGAATGTATTGGCTCAGATCTTGTTCGATAAGCTACCAAAAGTGAAGTTAGTTTGAGATCATTGTTTTTTGTTTGAAAACAAAATTTAGAACTGTTGTCAACAAATTGGACAAAATTAATAGTAATTTCCGCTTTTTCGAAATGGAATTGCTAGCTGGTGAGCCAGAATATATAACAGAGATCAAAGAATTTGGCCTCATTTACAAGCTTGATTTTAGTAAGGTAAATTTCATATATGCTTATTCTATTGTTTGCATCATTTAGGTTTTCTGGAATAGTCGCCTGTCAAATGAGCATCACAGGATAGTCGAAAAGTTGGATCGAGACTGTGTGGTTTTCGATGTCTTTGCTGGCATTGGTCCGTTTGCGTTACCCGCAATAAAAAAGCTGGTCGCGAAAGTTTTTGCTAACGATCTCAATCCGACAAGTATAGAATATTTGAAAGAGAACATCAAGTTGAACAAGGTGTGCGCATCAGATGACTACAGGGTGTCTAAAAAAATCATACTTTTGCGCTTTCAAAATTTTTTTAAATCACCTATAAGGGGTATTTTCATGCGACTTTTGAAAAATTTTCACAAAAAAACGTAAAAGTACGGTTTTTTTTGCTGATCCTGTAAAAATGAGTTTCAAACACTATTTTAGATTGACCCCCAACGAATAGAAACGTATAATTTAGATGGTGCTCAATTTATTAGGGAAATTATTTCTGAAAAATTAACTATGTATTTGAAAGAAGATTCGTGTGATAGTTTGAAATTCCACGTGCTAATGAATTTGCCTGCACTGGCTGTGACATTTTTGCCTAATTTCAAAGGGATCCTTGATGGAAAAATTGAAATGTAAGATTTCCTTGTGAAAATCGGAAAGTTTGATTATCAAAATCGAGCATGTTTTTACTCGATTACGATCGAAAACTTGCTTACAGTATGATGAGTTCCCCCTAGATCTGCAAGTAGACCCCCAATTTTGATCTTTTTCCAGGTCTATACACCCATCTTTGATCAAATTTTCACCAAAAATCATTTTTTTTAACCCAAAAATCAACATTTTTCATTAAAAATTCATATTTTTTTCCAGGCAATCTCATTTTTAGGCCTTCTCATAAGCTCAATTTCTTTGTTCACTGTTATACGTTTATCAAAGCCACAGAGGAAAAACCAATGTCATGGTTTGAAGACCAGGCTATTTTGAATGTGAGATGCTCATTGGACCTGCCCAACTTGCAAATGGCCGAAGTTCATCATGTTCGAACTGTTTCAAATTTGAAAGAAATGTTTTGTCTCACTTTCGAATTGCCATTTGATTATTTCCTTTCTTCTGTGAACAATTCTATGAAACGACAGATTGATGCTGAAAATCAACATGAAGTAAAAGAAAAGGTTTCAAAGTTAGATTCCTAAAAATTTTTTACTATTGTACATTTTTGTTATGTTTAAAAGTGAAAATAAATTATTAGAGTATTAAATTTCTTATATATGCTTGATTTGGCATTTTTCGTCTTTTTACCATTATTATAAGGTGTTCCAGAAAACCGCCATTTGGTTATTTTTTGGCGAAAATTTTCCAAAAAAATTTTTTCCAGGCCATGAAATATACGATTTTCGTATTTTTTCAGTTAGTTTCGGTAGGAATTCCTACTTGAAAATTGGATATTTCATGGTCTAGGAGGCGTTTTCAATGGTTTTTGATGCGCACAATCGATTCTCGCATAAAAATACTCTAAATGAGTCATTTTGGAGAAAAAATTTTTTGAAAAATTTTCGCCAAGAATGACCAAATGGCCGTTTTTTGGAACACCCTGTACTTGTTTATAAATAACATTCTTTTCAATTTTAGATGTTTATGTTAATAAGAAAAAGCCAAATTTTACTGCCTATATCAAAAAATCATTTCCAAGTGAAAACTTTTTTCGATTTTATTTTTACGAAAAGATTCGCACAGGAAACCAATAGGTAATTTGTATTAAAGGCATGAGCAATTTTGAAGAATTCAGATCTTTTTTTATAGTCATCTTATTGACAAAATTCGGCGCTATTCAATTGTGGGGCCCCAATGATGTGAAAAAAAACAAGAATCACATGTTATACTATTAAACTTTGCTCGAAACAGTGTCAGAGAAGTGTTTTTACGCTTCGGGAGTGCGTTTTTTGGATTTCTCGTTTAAAATTATGCTAAAGAGGTCATTGTCTGGGAAAAGAAATTTTCAATTTTTTTCACGTCATCGAGGCTCCCAGACTTGAATAGCCCCCAAAATTTTAGGTACAAGCCTGAACGGGTCCAAATATTAGGTCCAGATTTCGCATGTCTTGAGTGGCTGATGGAACATGGCACTACTAATGTTATTATGTCGGATGGTAGTCGAATAAAAAGTATAAGACAAATGAGAAAATTTCTGAAAAGACATGGATTTAATGTTAGAAGACTGGTAAGATGGATTTTTTTAGAGTGGCGAGGCAATGAAGTTTTTGAGAGCTATTGTGGATCAGGGGTGGTCATCCGAGGGTCAAAAACCGAAAAAATTTTAAATGACATTTAGGGGTAATTTTATGCGAAAAATCGATTTCGCGCATTCCCGAAACGTGAAAACCTTTGTTTGACCCTTAAAAATTGAAAAAAAACGTAATTTTACCCATATTTTCACATTTATTGACCTTAAACTTAATTTTTTTTGCTGATTTTTAAGGGTCAAACAAAGGTTTTCACGCTTCGGGAATGACCCCCTGATCCACAATAGCTTTAGTTTTTGTTTTGAACCCCACCAAAGTTTCTGCTCGCTTACCTATTGAATATTTTAGCCAACCCCTTCTGAAAAACTTCCTGAACTCCTCCCTTCACAACTGCAAACGATGACAGAAAAAGAGAATATGTATATAACACGCTGGGCAAATGTAAAACCGATTTATATTCACGAAGTAGATGCAACAGATTCAGCTATTGGCTACGATGGATTCAAATTCTTTAGGGAGTGTCGGTATTTAGGGAATGTCTTTTTTATGTGTTGTTATACTTTAGGGAGCTCCGCGTATTGAAATTGAACTATTGTGAATATTTTGATGACGAGGCATTTCGTCACTTGGCTTATGGTCGACCTAAGAACACACTCAATGAATTGGTACACGGTGTTCCAAAAAACCCACCATTTGGTCATTTTTTGTGAAAAATTTTCAAAAAATTTTTTTCTTCCAAAATGACTCAGTAGGGGTATTTTTCGAAAAAATTGGAAAAATAGTCAAAAATCGTTAAAATAGCCAAATTGAAAAAATCGTCAAAAAGAAATCGATTGCATTGAAAAAACCCTTGAAAACGTTCCCAGACCATGAAATATCCAATTTTCAAGTAGAAATTCCTACCGAAAATAATTGAAAAAATACGAAAATCTTATATTTCATAGTCTGGGAGGCGTTTTCAATGTTTTTTGATGCGCTCAATCGATTTCTCGCATAAAAATACTCCCAAATATGTTATTTCAGTCATTTTGGAGAAAAAATTTTCGCCAAAAAGTTAACAGATGGCGGTTTTTTGGAACACTTTGTATTATTAAATTTGAGTTACCATTTTAAACAACAATTTAGGAAATCATCACGAATGGCTGCGTTTCTGAAGGAATAGTGAAATGGATAACCGAACTAAAAGCATTAAAGCGTCTCCATCTTTACTTACTACCAAGCATACGGAATCGAAACGCTTTTGTAAGACAAGTCCAATTGGCACTACCTCAATGCAATATAACTTTCCCAGAAGCTGACAAATTTGGATATGGATATAGTGTTAAACAGTAGCGTATCAAAACGAAAATTTTTGGAGAAAAAAATTGAATCTATAGATTTTTTATTCAACTTCTTGATACCCTTATTATTGAACCCATGAAATTTCTGAGGGAACGACCTTTTCTTCTCTACGAGCTTTTTAGAATCCATGAGTTTGCTACTGTTTTATAGGATATTTGTTTGTAAATGTTGTATTTTTTAGAACAATAAATAGCATAAATATTGTCCAAGGCTAATTTAGCCTTCCAGGAGCAGTCTCAACGGTATCGGATTTTTTTAAATTTTTTAAAAATTCACCAAAAATCATGGTTTAAGACAATTTCCTCGCGTGATAACTCATTTTCAAGCTAGAGCCTTATATACAGTAGTATCAAAAAGTTTTAAAAAAAAGTTTTGGTGTGAATTTTTAAAAAATGCACTAAATTCGATGCTATTGGGAGACTGCTCATTTAATTGTGATACGCCTTTTCAATAATATACAAGTAAAAACATTCAAATATAACAATATTAACTTTTGGGTTGCGTATTCGAATTTGCGAAATCACTCAAATGGCTAGCGATTAGTCCTTCAGTTCGCGCGATCAATGTCTGTTGACGTCCAATTGCAGCTTCGAAATCAGACGTATCCTCTGCCATTGCTTCTTCACGTTTATTTAAACGCCATTGAAGTGATGCTCGTGTGAACTCACCACTCAATTCTAGGCATGCATCTTTTAGCTAAAATAAAACTAAATTCGAACCAATAACACATAGCGAAGGGAGGGTGGAAACCTGGAAAATTGCCCTCTCCCCCTCGTTGGTCAATTGAAAATTTGGTACTATTTCATTTAGAATATACAAAATGTTTCGAGAAATGGCCCAGATTTCCTCTTACCGCTCGCTAAACTTACATTTTTCGCCGAACATTCAGCAACTTCTTTAAGGTGGTCTAAAGATGGCTGTGTATGACCTACAGTAGTATTAATCAAACATAGCAGTTCATTCCAATTGGTGCCGAAATTATCAACAGCTATACCCAATGGAGTTTCAGGAATAAATTGGTTTTCACTTCGCCCACTTAGTATCTC
Organism: Acrobeloides thornei; assembly: GCA_034699885.1. NCBI lineage: Eukaryota > Metazoa > Nematoda > Chromadorea > Rhabditida > Cephalobidae > Acrobeloides > Acrobeloides thornei. Next base: position 4,918 of record JAQGCP010002023.1, on the reverse strand, counting down.
ATCTACTGGATCAATTTGAGCATCTTCGGTAGATGTTCCATGTCCTTTGACTTTTGCTGCTTCTAAAATTTAAACTTTAAAACAAAATTTTAAAAAAACCTGGAGTCATCGTTCTAGCTGAAGGAGCTGGCGAATCAGCAGCATTAATTAAATCAGACAATGTGGACATTTTCAAAAAATAAAGAAAGATAACCATAAATGAATATTCCAAAAAATATCGTATTGTTGAAAACGAATTGCAAATTAGCGTAAATAGAAAGATTTATTTTATACCCGTAATAAATAAATTGAACAAAAAAAATTTAGCACATAGGAGTGTACCCTGGTCCATGGGCACGGTTTTTTACGGCCCTAATAGATGGGCCGGGCAGTAAAAAATCGTGGCCCTACTAAAATTTCCGAAAATTTTCAATAAAAATCGTGTAAGTTTCTGAGCATTTTCAGCTTAAAAACAAGCATTTGTTTTTAATAAAAAAAACTTTAATCTACAAAAAACTTTTTAAATTTTGCTCCATTCTTTGTGAGAAAAGTTTTTTGTAAATCGAAATTTTCACCCAAGTGAGATCTAATCTGCGGTCCCAACGTTGCTTAACTTTCCAGATCGGACGGGCGGTTCCCTTATCCACTTCGCCAAGTAGTAGAAATTTTTCGTAAAGCTAGTCATGAAAAACGTTATAAAAAAGATACAATTATTCAGATTAAAACATCTAAAATTATCATGGATGCGTATTTGATTGCGCCTCTAGATTGTCCAAAAACCGACTTCTCTGCTGCCTTATAACTTCTGCTTGATCAGGTTCAATAGCATTTCGGCGCTCATCAATTGAATAACTTGAGGTTAACCTCGGAATTCGTCGGCTTGTTGATGCTGCAGACGTAGATGGAGTTTCGTCGAGGCTTTGTTGGATCGCTTTATTCAAATCATTTTCAGTTAAGAGAGACACATCTTTAAGACTTTCTTGCAAGACCTTTTGAAGTTGGGCATCATCAATTTCCATATCCGTAGTCGCAGTTTTTCCTTCTACAGCTCGTTTATGTTCAGCCTATATTGATTTATTTTATGCTGATTTGGGGTCATAGACACCGACCTCGGATAAACTCAAAGCAATAGCGAGTGCTTCATCCTCTTCATCTGGATTGATAACAGTTGGCATACCAAGAATACCAGAATGATTTACAGGCTGTTTGTCTATTACATTATCTGCCAAAGACGCCGGCAATGTTCCTTCGATAAGAAAAACGCTGTATCCCTGTTGAATAATATCGTCAAAGAAATTTTTTAACAGCGCACCAGAAATTAGCTCGGGACCATTTCTAAGCGAATTCAAATGAAACCTTAAAATACAGTTAAACATCTCAATAGTGACTCCTACGGGAGGGGTCACTATTGAGGGTTTTTTTAATGCATTTTTCGCAACATGGTATTTTTGTGAGATTGAATCTGAAGAATTCTTGAAAATTTCTGAAGAAATAGCAAAAATTTTGTGAAAATTCGCGAAAAATTTGAGAAAATCGATTTTTTTTAAATCGTATGAAAATTTGGTATTTATTTTTTATTCATTTAAAAATTTTTGCACATTTTTGCTTGAAAAAAATCGGAATTTCATGAAAAATGGCCATTTTCTGGCGAAAAAATCGAATGATGAGATCTAATTCTCTAAAACTAACCATTGGTTACCAAATTTTCGAATAGTGAACCAGTGCAATCGAAGATTACAAATATAAGCAATACCACGTCTAAAAAGAAGACATTTGAAAATCGGTGAAAGAATTTACTCGGGATTCATTCGATACTCAATATAAGATGGGTTATCAAGCGGAATTACACGAAGTTCGAAATTTTTCATCGCTTCTGTTATAACCTTAAATCAGAATTTTAAAAAAAGAAAAAATTTTAAAACTAACCTGAATAGAAAAATATCCAGAATCATCATAATTGTGGCTTTGGAAATTAGCCAATACCGACGGACTCATTACAGCACGTTCTCTTTCATCCAAATCTCTGGCAATATCAGCAAGATCAACGGCAGTAAAGTAAGGATGTTGAAGCAACATATTCAATGCATGCTGCGCGCATAACATACCTTCTTGCTAAACAAGTTGAAAATATGGCATAGACAAGAACAGGGATGGAACGATCGTTCAAACAACACAAAAACGGGACGACAATTGCGCTATGGCCCAAAATTTAGAGTCCGAAATTTAGATAAATTTTGGGTTAGAATCCGACAATTGTGATTGTCTCTTCATCGCCCCGTTCTTGTTGTCCCGTTTTTGTGTATGCCGAAAATATGCTGTTGTATAAAAAGCCTACTCTTTCAAAAAATATAGTATCCATCGCAATTTGATTTCTCAAGAATATTCTTTAAATATTTAAAGCCTAAAAATTGTTCAAATATCACAGAGAGAGACCTAAGCTGGGCACTAGGACGGTACACACAAATCAAAATTGACAAATTTTTCACGGGAAATTTAAATTTTTAATGCAAAATTTAGTATTTTGTGTGAAAAATCTGTGAGAGGTGTGTACCGTCCTAGCGCCCCTGAGCTGCAACCAGGGTTGCCAAATGAATTGTTCAAATTTAAGTTTCTTGAAGCGACCTCCTCACTCCAGGCCCACATGTGTTCATAGGGCAGAAAAAGTCTGACTCCAATTTTCAAAATGTAACTAGTTTTTACCATTAAAAGCTTTTTCCATAATTCTTTTTTTATTTTGTCGGACAAGAATAGAATTTTTTACAAATGTTATTTTTTCTTCTTTTAAAACTCTTAGAAAAATTTTTATGGGGTCTTAAGTGATTTTTTACAGCTTTTTTTTCACTTAAGACCCCATAAAAAATTTTCTAAGAGCTTTAAAAGAAAAAAAAAACAATTTTTTTGTCTATTCTTGTCCGACAAAATAAAAAAAGAATACAGGCTGTTTTTTTATTGCTCCCACATTTCAAAAATTCGCCAAAAATCGAGTTTATAATCCGTTTCCATCGCCCGAAGGTCATTTGAATGCCCTAATCACCGGATTTTTTTTAGAAAAAAAAATTTATTTTCGATTTTTCCTGCCGGGGTCGGACTTTTTCTGATTTTGAACACATGTGGGGCCCATGAACACCTATGGCTGGGGGTTGTGAAAATTTTGTTTGAAGAGAATCACTTTTTGTGATATATCGATTTTGTTTCAAGGTTTTCTGTCAAAATAATGCTCAAAAAATTTTTTCCATTAATTTCAATTAACAAACCAGAGAAATAGCCGAAAAAATAAAATGCCAAATATTGACTAGAAATTTTCGTTTCCTTTTATACTCTCTTATAATTAAGGCTACTATTTTTGAATACCCCCGACTGTTACTATTAACGATGAATCTTAAAAATTTTAAGTTAAAATGTATTCGAATTTTTTAAAGGGGATGCATTTTGCGACCATTTGGGAGAAAAAATTTTCCATAAAAATGACCATATTGGGGGTAATTTGATGCGAAAAATCGATTGCGCCCACTCCCGAAGCGTAAAAACGCCATCTTGACCAAGTTTTCGTGAAAAATTGCCTATTTTTTTGCTTTTTTTCATCTTTTTTCGCCCATTCCCTTCTGCAACCCGTATTTTCAGCATGCAATTTTAAAAATGCAGCACGATAATGCGATACATTCTCGTCGTGAATTCGTAGCGCGGCATAGCGGTTCAAGTAGTCAACAAAGACCACGACCATCGGAAGACGGCGGTCGAGCTCCAGCAGCCGCCTGGGATCCCTTGCAGGGGGCGAAAAGGTGCCATCACCCAAGGTGAATCACCCAGTGGGTGAATCACCCACTGGGTGATGATGGGTGATTCGCCCAGTGGGTGATGGGTGGGTGAATTTTGGGTGCTATCACTTATTTTTTCGCCCCCTGATCCCTTGTCGACTGATGATATCAGGGGGACAAACGTCCAAAAATTCAGGGACAGACCGAAAAAAGTTCAGAGACACTATCCCTGTCGGATTTTGCGTTTTTTGTATTGAAAACACCGAAAAACGCAAAATCCGACAGTGGTAGTGTCCCTGAATTTTTGACGGTTGTCCCCGAACTTTTGTCCCCCTGATAGTGTTCCTTTTAAATGGTTACCTGAAAGTTTGTCAAGTTACTTTGCAAATGAATTAAAAAATGGAATTTTCACTAGTTTTCGGAACGCGGAATTTTTTTTGCAATGCTGTGTAACTTTTGCTGTTGCCTGCCCGCACTTTCAAATAAAATATGGCACAACACGACAAGAATAAAAGCACAAGAAGTTTGCAAACACTTTATTGCCTGGAGATAAAACAGCGAACGAAACGATTAGATCACTGCTATTTATAGTTGCTTCAAAATGCGCATATTCTTCGGCACGCTCCTTTCCAATCATCAACGGCGCTTCCGCCTTCTTCGGTGCAGTGCACAAAAAAATTTTTTCCCTTTTGAGGAAAGCGTCACATAAATTCCGCATTGCGAAAAATGTCATCGCGAAAATAACGTTGCGAACTTTCGAATAACCGTCGGAACGAGATAAATATCACAGCCCATTAAGTTAATCTTAAAAAATATCAAATCTCATACAACTATAAGGATGAGTACAAAAAAATCAAGTACAGAGGGTGGAGAAGTCCTGGTAAAGGATGTACGAAGTCTTGACATGGGATGCAAAAATCTTGTCCATGTGTGTAAAAAGTCCTGGCATAGGATGCAATAATTCCTGACAAGTTCCCAATAAAAAATCTTCAACTTCATGATGAATATTGTTGTAAATCCAAACTAAAATTTTTCCTATGCCAGGACTTGTTGCATTCTATGCCAGGATTTTTTGCACACATGGACAAGACTTTTTGCATCCGATGTAGTACTTCGTACATCCTTTGCCAGGACTTCTCCATCCCCTGTATAAGTATTTTTATAAACAAAAAATATCATCATTT
>JAQGCP010002022.1:0-11128 GCA_034699885.1 Acrobeloides thornei | reverse complement strand
TTCTGCCATTTTTGGATTCAGCATAGTCGAAAACCTAGTGTATACACCAATTTCAAAATCCAAATCGACTTTGCCATATAAACGTAGTATTCGCGCCGCCGTGTTCGGGAATGCGCGCAATCGATCAAATACCTTTATAGGAGTCATTTTTAGACAAAAAATTTTCTATTCAAAATTCATGTAAAAAGGTCGGCAACTTTCTGAACAAACCAATACACAATTTTATCCAATAAATATACAAGTATAACAAGATGAAATGACATGTTAAAGTAAAATTATAAAGCATGGACAAATTGATGTTCCAAAAAAACCGCCATTTGGTAATTTTTTGGCGAAATTTTCAAGAAAATTTTTTCTACAAGTGACTCATTAGGGGTATTTTTATGCGAGAAATCGATTGGAATAATACGATTTTCGTATTTTTTCAGTAGGACTTCCTACTTGAAAATTAAAATACCCCCTAATGAGTAATTTTAGAGAAAAAAATTTCGCCAAAAAATGACCAAATTTTTGGAACACATATTCAATCATCAGCATCACGGAGATTGCTCTTGAAATTGAGAAGGTCAAAAGTTAGTACTCCAGAAGTGGCAATCTGTGCCGGCTTCGGATAGATTCCAACAAGAGCGTCCGCTTTATTGTAGAATTCTTCTTTGAGTGAAATCACAATCACTTGCATATCTGCGCGTGAGCGTTCACTTATGTAATTCACAACCTAAATTTCGGTTGTTTATGGTAGTTAGAGATGGGGATTTTTCCGGAAACAAACCGAATTTTTTTCATATTTTTACCGGAAAAATCTCTTTTCACCTCCCGAAAAAACCTATTTTATAAGCACCAAAATGTAAAAATTTCTTCCCTATGAGAATCTAGAAATCAAGATCTACCATTTTTGTGAAGATCACATTTTCGCCTGTAAGGTTTTTTTGCTCACCCTGTATTACATCAAACACCTACTTTTCCAATATTCGTGTTATCCAACGCCGCATCAATTTCGTCAAGAACAAAAAATGGAGCAGGATTTCGCGTATAAATTGCAAATAGAAGTGCTAACGCAGCAATCGTCTTCTCACCGCCACTCAAGTTGTCCATAGGGCGAAAGCGTTTTCCGGGAGCAACGCAATTGTAGGTGATTCCCTCCAAGAAGGGCTCTTCTGGATTCTCGGGTCCCAAGAAAGCCTGTGCACTGTCGTTTCGACTCAATTGCTAAAATTAAACGTTTTTCATACATATCCAGTAGGTGGGGGGGGGGGACAGTCATCTTGATGAACATCTCTCGCCTGCAAAAACCTTACCTTATAAATCTCGTCGATCTTCTGGGAAACGGGTTCGAAGAATTCCTGGAATCTTTTAATCCTTTCAGCCTTGACTTTTTCGAATGCTTGTCGTGACTTCTTCGCTTTCGTTCTGGCTCTTTCGCATTCTTCGGTAGTCTCCGCTTCTTTTTCTTTAACTTGCTCCATTCTAAAAATTTTTTTCATATCGTCTTAGTCATAACCTAAGACGTGTGACACTACCTTTCATTGGCTTTCAAATTTGGTGCATTGATTTTTGCCAAATTTGCGTGTGCTTCCGCTACTTCCTTGGTCAATTTTTCGATTATTTTGTTCACTTCACCTTCGTCTTTAAGCTAAAAAAAAAAACTATTTTACGTTTCATTCTAGCTTCACTATAAAGTTGAGATGCAGCAAAAAAAAAATCAGGCAACAAATTTTATGCTTCATGAACAATCGTTTCAATAAACATGATTTTATTGAAAATCAGGCAAAGTTAGACTTTTTTGACATGCTTGAACGCAGCCTTAAAACAAAAAAGCACCTTTTTCGCGGGGTAATTAAGACTCGCATAATCAATTTCAATAGCCTCGGCGCTTTGGAAGCTTTGAGAAACAGCCGAAGTAGTAGCCGCTGAGTCATCTAAAAAAATTCATGCAAAAGAGATTTATTTCAGCATGACAGATTATTACCTGGCTCATCGAGTTCAATCTGATCCAACGAACCATTGAGGAGCGGCAAATCAATCACGTTAATCTTACACTCGTGCAACAATGAATGCCGTTTTTGAGCCTTTCTCAACTCAAGTTGTTCCAATTGAATGGCCTTCTTTTCAACTGCATTCAAATCACGATCCACGGTTTTCGCCTCTTCCTTAGCTTCTTTGACAGCGGCTTCGAGTTGTTCAACTTCGTTCTTCTTGTCCATTAATTGCATCTTCAATGTGTCCACTTTCTCTTCTAACTCATCCAAAGTTTTACTTTCTTTTTCGTTATCCTTTTCCAAACGCTTCAATTCCTTCGTTAGATTTTTTATTTTTTCCGCCTCTTTCTTCTCACGTCCTAAAAGATATGGTATAAAAAAACAGTAGCGCAGCCAGGGGGCTAACGTGGGCTATAGCTATAGCCCCCTCCAAAATTCGAAAAAATTTCCCTCTTGATCCTCCTCTTATGATTTTGCCCCATTTTTGAAAATTAAAAAAATCCTAATGGTCCACCATTATGATTTTTCACCGAAAATTTCAATTTTTCACTAAAATAGGCCATTTTTTCACCAAAAATTGTAAATTTCTGAGCATTTTCAGCTTAAAAACAAGCAATTTCAAAATTTCTTCTCCCAAAAATGACTCATTAGGGTATTTTTATGCGAGAAATCGATTGCGCGCATCGAAAACCCTTGAAAACGCCTCCCAGGCCATGAAATGTACGATTTTCGTATTTTTTCGGTAAGAATTACTTGAAAATTGGATATTTCATGGTCTGGGAGGCATTTTCAAGTTTTTTCGATTTCTTGCATCAAAATACCCCCAATAAGTAATTTTAGAGAAAAAATTTGTTGGAAAATTTTGGCCAAAAAATGAACAAATGGCGATTTTTTTTAGGAACACCCTGTACAACGTCAAATCTAAACCTCTTTTATCTTCAGATTTAAGATAGTCAATCTCGGATTTAATTCGATCAATCTCTACATCATAGGCATCAAGTTCACGCTTCATCTTTTCATGGAATTGTAGCTCACGCTGTTCATATTGCCTAAAATAGATACATCATTGTCGAAATTCCATAGAAAATTGCCACTTTAAGCTATGAAAATGGCGATTTTTTGAAGTAAAATAGTGAATTTTGATGGAAAAATTGTCACAATTTTGAATTTTTAGTAAAAATAATGAAAAAAGTTTGCTGATTTTTAAAAAATTTTTTCATTGTATATTTACCGAATATGTGAAATTCCAATACGTGCGCAAAAATCGGCAAAAATTTCATCAGCAACTTTATCCTTTTCCGCTTGCTTCTTTTCGATTTGCCCTTCACGCTTGCGCATTTCCTCCTGTTTCATGTCGATCTTCGGCTGGATAACTGTCAATTCCGCTTTAAGTCCGTCAAGTTCGAGCTGAAGTCGATCCAAAACTTGAGTCGCAATCTTTTGTCGCTCCTGTTTGGTAAACTTGAGACGCTTTTCGAGCTGATCCAATTGGTTGCGCTTCATCTCTACGTCAAGTTCTCGCTTTCTGGTTTTATGAAGATTTTGATTTTCCTCCATTAAAGCTGCACGACGATCGCGCAATTTTTTAATGGCTTGTTCATCCCATTTCTTGGCACGGGCTTTCAATTCGTGACTTCCACCAGCGATTACACCACTTGTTTGGAAAAGGGTTCCGTCCAAGGCTACCTAAAAAAATACATTTTGCCTAAAAAGTTTTAGCGCTACTGCACTTTAAGGTAGTCAAGTGCTGGATCGTAAGTCGAAGTTAGAAAAATGCCAGAATTTAAAATTTTTTTTCATAAAAAGTTATGTTCTACAAAATTGTTCTCCATGAACTCAGGAATTCAACGAGCTATCTCTCAGCCTAGCCGGATTTACATTGACCGAGATATGGCCTTAAATGTGTTTTTTTCCGTTTTTTTTGTTTTAAGGCTATATTTCGTTCAAAATTTAAATCCGGTTGGGCTAAGAGATAACTCACTGAGATCAGGCGAACAACTTTGTAGAACATCACTTTTTACAAAAACTAAAAATTCTGGCATTTTTCTAACTTCGATTTACGATCCTATAAGTAACTATCTTAAAGTGCAGTAGCTCCAAAAATTTTTTCTTACGGCTTTATGACGATCACCGCCTGCTGCACCACCAAATGCCAACAGTCGAGCATCTTCTGCCGTCTCGCACACCAACGAATTTCCACAGGCAAATTGAAGGGCTTTTTTGGCCAACGGATTGTTCAGCTGGATAACATCGAAAACGAGTTTGACACCTCGCGGGTCGGTAATTTGACGAAGACTTTCGTTAATTGGAATGACATTCAGTACTGAAAGTGGCAAAAATGTTTCAGGAAAGTAGCGTTGCTCTTTCAAATAAGTGATGCATTCTCGTGCCGTATCATCTGTATCACACACAATCGACATCATGTTCTTGGCCTTAAAATTTTTCAATTTTAAAATGATAAAATTTTCGTGTAGGGACCATCTCGGGATTTTGAAAAACCCAACTTTCTGAGTAGTAATGAATTACAGGGTGTGTCGAAAAAACCGGAATTTGGGCAATTTTTTCAAGTTTTTTCGACCCAACAAGCCTTAAAAATACTTCCCTGATCAGGGAAATTAGTACATGTTCGATTTTTTTAGCTCAGGGAAGCATTTTCAAGATTCGAGAATGTGCGCAATCGATTCCTCGCATAAAATTAGCCCTAATAGGGTCATTTTCGACCTTTTTTTCATTTTTTGGGTCGAAAAAACATGAAAAATTCGCTCCAATTCCGGTTTTTTATACGTCCCGTAATATTTTTTTTATTCATAGTAACACGAACCAAAACTTTGGTAACAGCCAATTGATAACGACGATGAGACGGTTGGCAAAGGTCCACTAGACGACCATGAACTTTATCGGGGAAGACTCGTTTGAGGTTCTCAATAGCTTCATTTCGACGGCGGACACGTTCGGATTCAGCGGTGTCTCCATGCGCATCAGAAATTTGCTTGTTGACTTCTTGCAGCTCTAGAGCGACTTTTTCCATACGCTCTTTTGAAATTTTGACCTAAATAGATGTATATGCTAAAAAACAAAAAAAATGTACCTCTTGCTCTAAATTTTTAAGATTCTTTCGCTCTTCTTCTAAAAGACTAGCTTGAGACTCTTCAGTTTCTTGTAAATTTTCGGCCACTTTTCTTTGTCGTACAATTTCTTTTTCTTTCTAAAATAATTATTTATGGTAGAAAAATTGTGGAAATTTAGGAATCCTAGCAAAAAAATTTTTTTGACAACTTTTGAAAAGCGTTTTCAAGATTTTTCAATGCGTCAATCGATTTCCCGCATGAAAATATCCTTTATAGGTGATTTTTGAAACCTTTTCACCAAAAAAAACGCAAAAGTACGGTTTTTTTTGGCTCATCCTGTACTAATAACACCAACCTCGGCAATTTTATTCGTCCAAGTATCCAATCGACGTTTGTCGAATTCAACAGAGTTACGAGTTGTCTCTTGCTCTTGTGTTAAATTATCCAACTCTGCACTTATAAGACCGCTTTTCTTCTCCACTTCACGTTTTAGCCGCTTATATTCTTGCACCTAAAAAAAGTTGCCAATGAAAAATCGATCACTTTTACAAAATTACCTGCTCTTCACTTAGATTCAGTTGTTGATTCTGCGATTCTTCTTCCATTTTTTCTTGACACTTGCGCTTATCTTCTTCGATTTGCCTTAAATTAAACTCTTACAAGGGAACCACAAGATCTGCCACACCCAAATTTTTCTAAGTTTTTATGTAAAAAGGCAGATTTTAACGTAATACCACCAAAAAATTTTTGGCAGCTGGAATTCTATGAGGAGATCCTAGTCGTTTTGATATAAAAAATAGCGTTTTTTAGGGGTCCAAAAATACATTTATTTGACTTTTTTCGTCGAAATTTTCTTCACCTTTTTGACTATGGCAAATATAGTTTTCTGATAGTTTTTAGAAAAAGTTGAAATGTTTTTTGAAAAATTGCTTTTTTGGACCCCGATAGATGGACCAAAAAAATCAATTTTTCAAAAAATTTTCAACTTTTTTCTAAAAACTATATTTGCCAGTCAAAAAAAGGTGGAATCCTGTAAATAAGATATAAGAAAGACAACTCATTTTGCAACCAACAAAACATACTTCTTTTTCTCATTAAACTGGGCAACATTCTTCTCATGTTCTTCTGCAGTTTTAATAGCTGTTTGATGGAACTTGGTTGCTGTTTCAAGTTTATTCTTCACATGAGACATTTCCTGTTTGATTTTCATAAACTTTGGCCTTTGGTCACTGACATGTCGTTCAGCTTCTTGAACTTTCTGTTCTAGCTTCCTAACTTCTCGTTGATGCTTCTTTAAGTCGTTAATTTTGACTCCGATTGTTTCCTCCATTTGCTTCTTATTCGCACCAACAGCATCCACCTCCTCACGAAGTTTGGCCAATTCTTCTTTAGCTTTGTCCCGCGCATGCTCAGCAAAGAAAAGTTGAACGAGGTAGAGTTGGAGATTCTTGTCAGACAAATCGTCTTTTAAAGACTGGTATCGCTGAGCTTCATCCTTTTCAGCTTTAGCTTCACGTTTTTCTTGCGCAACGCCTCTACGTTTGTTCAAATTCATTTGTGCGTCTTCTTCAGCTTTAACCATATCCGCCTTCAACTTGTTATATTCGTTTTGCAACTCCCCAGATCTAATAAACAAGTAAATAAATGATAAAATAGAAAAAAAGCTGAAGCTATTGTGAATCAGGGGGTCATCCCAGGGTCAAAAATCGAAAAAAATGTTTCTAAAATTTTTTTAAATGATATATTTAGGGGTAATTTTATGCAAAAAATCGATTGCGCGCTGCGGGAATGTGAGCAATCAATTTTTCACATAAAATTACTCATAAATGTCTTTTTTTAAATTTAGAAAAAAAATTTCGATTTTTGTCCCTGGGGTGACCCCTTTTGATCCACAATAGCTCCAAAAGGCCTACCTTGAAAGTTCTTCAAAAAGTTGGGTACGTTCTTTCGGATTGCGCATAGCAATACTTTCAACCATTCCTTGATAGACAAAAAAATTCCTGGCCTTGATAAAAATGTTGATTTCTTCAAGAGCTTGGTTATACTGCGCTTGTGTGACAACTTCTCTGTTTATGCGATATTCCGATGCAGAGTTAATGACCAAGCGTGTGAATGACTTGACATTTTCGTCATCCATCACAAAATTCATAGTTACACTGCATCTATTTGAAGTTGCCTTGCCTACAGGCGCACCATGTATCAAGTCCTTAAACAAGTTATGAATCAACGAAAAATTTAGCTTTTGATCAATTTCCTAGAGCTGAGTGAACTGATAAAAATGAAAAATCATTCGGATAAACCTCAATCGGCTCAGTAAAGGATGATATTTTTTTGCATCTAAAATCTTTTTTTGATCGGATTCAATTTTTTGCATTAGAAACACATTTTTTATGATCTAAGATTGCATGTTGAATACTCGAAAATGCGTCTTATTGAGTTCTACAAATTCATTTTTAGAGTTTTTCAACAATTTCGATATTCTAAAAACGAATCTGTAGACTAAATAAAACGAATTTTCGAGTACTCAACATGCAATTTAAAATGTTTTTCAAATGCAAAAAATTGAATCCGATTTAAAAAAATAAGATTTTAGGTGAAAAAAATATCGTCCTTCAGAAAATCAATATGTTTACGATTCGGTACGAACCGATTTAAAAAAATTAGCGATTAAATTCAGTAAAATTGTTCGTCCAGCTCTACAAATTTCGAAAATATATCCTTTAAACGATTCGCTAGATGTTTACAAAAACTAACCCCAAGCTTTCGTACACGAAGATGACCGGTTTTTTCTCCAAGAACAAAGCAAATAGCTTCCATAAGGTTAGATTTTCCTAAAAGTGACCAAAGTAAAAAATATACAAAAATATCACTCACCTGAGCCATTAGGGCCAATGATTGCTTGAAATTTATAGAAAGGTCCAATAGTATGTTTGCCTTTATAAGATTTAAAATCTTCTAATTCTAGTGATTGTAGATAACCCATGCTTAAGACTAAAATGTAAATAAATGAGAAAGTGACGCCACCACACTTCCGGACCCACTATTGCGGATAATACACTTGCGGATCAATTTTGGATTTTTTTAACACTTATATACAGGGGGCGGAGAAGTCCTGGCAAAAGATGTACGAAGTCCTGACATGGGATGCAAAAAGTCTTGTCCATGTATGCAAAAAATCCTGGTATAGAATGCGATAAGTCCTGATATAGGAAAAATTTTAGTTATAATGGATTTACAATCTTCGTCACGGAGTTGCAGATTTTTTTATTGGGAACTTGTCAGGACTTATTGCATTCTATGCCAGAACTTTTTGCACATGCATGCCTGCCCAATGGGAGGGTGTCACTAGAGATGAGAAAATGCTAGCATTTACTAGCCGAGCATATGCTAGCAGATACTCTTGCCCATCTCTACGAGCGATCACTAAATCATCATGTCACCTATCTCCGATTCCAAGTGTTGCTATACCCCATCTACACTGTTGCTGCGCGTTCGCCGCCCTACATGTATGCTGGTTTAAAAAAATTCAAATTTGGTCCGCAAGTGTAGTATCCGCAAATGTATCATGTGTTAGTTCGCAAGTATAGGTTTGTGTCCGCGATAGTGGGTCCGGAAGCGTGGTGGCGCCGAGAAAGTGTAATCGCTTAAAAAATGGCATTAAAAAATGAAAAAAGCGGTTAATTTTTTTCAAAGGGCTGAGAAGTTTCAATTGATTTTTCAAATTTTCAAATGATCGTTTTATTGAAAAAACAAATTTAAAGCTATAATTTCAAGAATCTAAGGATTTCGATATAAGGGAAAGGCATAATTATGCCTTGCCCCCTAATAATATTATCAGGAGGGGGCAAAATTTCGGAGACAAATGTCCAAAAGTTCGGGGACAACCGACAAAAATTCGGGGACACCCAAAATTTAAAAAAAATTTGTGAAAAAAATGGAAAATTTAAACAAAATTTGTAGGGGGTCAGGGAAATTTTTTTAAATTTTGGGTGTCCCCGAACTTTTATCGGTCTGTCTCCGAACTTATCAAGGGAGGGGGGCAAAAGTTTGGGGACAAACGTCCAAAAGTTCGGGAACAGACCGACAAAAATTCGGAAACACTACCCTTGTAATTTTGCATTTTTTGTATTGAAAACACCGAAGTCCGACAGTGGTAGTGTAGTGTCCCCGAACCTTTGCCCTCCCCCACTCCCGATATAATATTACCAAACTACCTCTATTGGGGATTTTCTATGCGATAAATCGATTGCGCGTATTGCTGAACCTTGAAAACGCATATTTGACTCAAAAACAAACTTTTTTACGCTTGAAACACGTGGGGAATTTCAAATTTCCGAGGAAAATTCAAAATCCTGCGGAAATTTCCGTTGTGCACATGAAAAACGAAACTTCCACGGAAGTTGTGCATACTGCCTCTGGCGTTGAGATGGTGTTGTCAGCTGGCCAGTGGCGTAGTCTAGACCTTCAAACACTGGTGGGAAGAGCACTTCAGGTATGGGGACAATTTTCCAAAAAAGGTCAAAATTAGGATTTTCCTATTTTTTCCAAGAACGGGGGGATACTTGCCCTGCTCCCTCTGTGGCTACACCATTGCAGCTGGCGTTGATTTTCCACCCGCTTTAATATCTTTACCATGTTTTTCAGAAAAACTTTATTAATAAACTGGAAAATTTGTCATGGAATTGAACGTAAAACAAAGTGGCATCGAGCGCCGAATTCTGACGTCAACCTATCGAAAAACTCGACGAGAGAAAATTACAAAGGTAACTCACTTTTCTTGCATTTTTGAAGGAGCACTTTTTAAGCGTGTCCATGAGTTATATCTGCGAAACGATATTGCGTGTGGTTGGCCAACGTGTAGCAAATGTTCATTCGATCCAGAAGCACGCACCCTGGCTGATTTGAACAATGAAACTCGGAGCAGTTTAGCACCATACAAACATGTGTTGATAGTTGATGCTCAATGTGTACTGAAGTTTATTGATGTATTTCATCATGAAGTATTCAAGTAATTTGTGCTTTTTTATCATTACTACCAAAAACCGTACTTTTCAGTTTTTAGCGAAAATTTTTTTTCAAAAATTACCTATAAGGGTATTTTCATCGAGAAAACGTGCAATCGATTTCATACCCCTTATAGATGATGTTTGAAAAATAATTTTCATTAAAAAACGCAAAAGCACTGTTTTTTGACTCACTCTGTACTTTTAGGAATACAATAATCTTGCAAAGTGTCTGGAACCATGTTAAACGTCTGAATCCTGCTATTTACAAAAAGATGAACCAGTTGTATTTAGATGGACCAAGTGATTACTTTGTGTATATGAATGAATTTTCTGCTGAAACATTTGTGGATACATCCGCTTCTCTGCCAAAGGAGTCAGAGTAAGTACTTTATGTGTTGATTTTTATTTACAAGATAAACAAAAAAATCGTACTTTTGCGTTTTTTGGCAAAAAATTTAAAAATTTTAAAACTCATAAAACTACCTCTTATAGGTGATTTTTGAAAATTTTTCACCAAAAAACGCATTTTTGGCGCACTCTTTAATGATTATTTTAGCTTGGAAGAAAATCTAATCAAAGCAGTTCAATATTTCCAATTACATTGGAAGAACTCTGGTGTAAGACCGGTCCTGCTTTGCTCTTCAGATGAAGTTCGAAATAAAATAAAACCAGTGTTTGAAAATTCGTTTACGATGATAGAATATGTTAAAGGTAAGCGATGACCTAATGATTTTAACCCATGTTCTGTAACTAAATTTAGGAATCACCAATGTTACTGATCTATATGAGCGACTGTGTGATTTGGATAGTAAAGAAGAACGTGGAAGAGCTTTGTTTCCAGAATATTTATCACAAGATGAGATGCTTGATGGCTTGGCTAGAGGTATTTACAAAAAAGGCTCTTTTAAAGTATGTATTTCTTGCTTTTGTCATGATACATCTCGTTTTTTATAGCTATCATTGGAAAATTACTTGGAAGCAAATATTCTTTTTGACGACGCTACTCAGTGGTTTGTCCAAGGCCGTGTCAATATGAACCGAGCCATTAATGGTGACACGGTTGTGGCCGCACTTTTGC
>JAQGCP010002021.1:0-11128 GCA_034699885.1 Acrobeloides thornei | reverse complement strand
TGTAAATGTTTTTCAAAAAAGTTTTTTGTTTCAAACTTTTTGAAACGCTTGAAAGCTTTGTTGAAAAAATAAAATTTTTGTATACAAACATTTGGTTGTTTTCTTTCAAGCGTTTCAAAAAATTTGGAACAAAAAACTTTGAAAAAACAATTACAAATTCAACAAAATTGCCTGAATTGCAATTAGATTTAATTATTGGCACGAAAATCTGTTCTTCAAAATTGTTAGAGCGTGCACCGTCCCTTTAAATAAATTTGTTATTTTTTTAAATATTGTTTGAACAGGATTGCCTGTAAATATCGAATTTGGTAAAAATTTTTCAAAAAACATAGGGAGGACCTTTATAATTTTGTCCAAAAATTTTAGAAAATTTCGAAAAAAACATATGGGCCCTTATGTTCTAGTATTTTTCGTTTTGGCCAAATGTATCCACTCCCTGTTCATATATGGCTGTGTCCAACTTCACTTAATATTTAATTGAATTTTTAAGATGAATTTTATTGAAACAATTTAGCTCCTTTATGTGTCGTGATTTTATTCATCTATTTTCAAAACCTTTATACAATTTGATATTTGTTCGGTATCTAACGAAACAATGTGCGGGATTCCTTTCTGCTGCGGGGACTTTACAACTTTCTGTAATTTTTCAATCAAAACGATTTCTTGGCCGCCAATATGATCTATGTCCAGCTCAAACATTTTATGATAAAGAAATGCGTTATTACTTGAATTTACTGAAAGACCCGAAGAGTAAAAATGAATTGATTATCATATCTCAGGTCTGTAATGCCCTGGGGTCCCAGATTTTGGAATTTTCATAATTGAGTTCAAGCTGGTCCGTCAAAGTAACGAATTTTCAACAAGTTTCTTCACAAATCCCTGCTGAATTTTTTCAGCATGGGTTTGCTAAGGAACTTTGAAAACTCGTTACTTGGATGGACCAACTTGAACTCGATAATCATGAAAATTTCAAAATCTGGGACCTCTGATAATGCCCCACTTTGTTTAAAAATGGGTATTTTTTTCTAGATTAATGGTTTTGAGAAGATCTTCATTTTACAAAAATTGAAGAATTTTGAAAAAAAAAACAATTTGTTTTTTTTAAAACAAAATTTAGTTTAAAATGCAAAAAAAGGAAGTGTTTTTTAATTTTTCTGAAAATTGATAGTGCTCTAAATTTGTTCCATTGATATACTATGTTAAAACCTTGAATTTTAAGATAAGATTCGATACGAAGCATACAATTTTTTTACATGTTTCATCAGCGAAATTTTTGCTTGAAAAATTGAAAGAAGTTAAACAAGTTGTTGATTATAGTGGTACGATTTTAGTGATATTTTGGAATTTTAACCCAATTTTTTAGAAATTAAAGAAATAGATGCGGATGGTTTTTTGTACCAGTCCAATTTTAAGGCAATTGAGTCGTACAATGAGCCCAATGAAGAAGTGTGTTATATGTTGCAATTGAACCCACCGAATAAGGAAATCAGAAGTTGTAGTTTGATCTTGTGGAAGCTATTCCGTGGAAAAGTAGGAATTCAATTTTTAATGGCGCAAAAAATCGAATACCTATTTTTTAGGATTATAAACACTTTATGATGGTTCATGAAAATGGTCTTCAATACTTGATAAAAGCGCTTGAGGCACACTTAAATTTCTATGACAAATGGAAGAAGTCTGAAATTTCAAATGGGGAATAAGAAGAGAGCGAAAAATACTAATAATTTATATATGCGAAAAATAGTATTTGTTTATATATATCTGATCAAATCTATACTTTTTCATTTTTTATCAAATATAAATTCTTTATTTTTACGTTTAAAAAAATCTGAATAGGTTAATAATCCCTGTGAATGTCTTGAAATTTACATTTTTCTTGTTTAAATCCATTTTTAGACATGGTGCGTGTTTTTCTCAACATGTTTATGAAGCCATTTTTCAATCCAATATTTTCTCATGTTCGTGCACCTATTTTCTATTCAAATGTTCACCCTCAACGCTTTTTTGCCACTTATAAAGACCTTCATAAAGAAACGTTTACTTTTGCGTCAAAATGTTATTACTTTAATCTACGTCAAGATCCAGATAACAAGGATATGTTTATAGTTATAACCGAGGTTTGTGACTTTCAGGCCCATAGCTACATGTGGGCCCGATGCCCCTCGAAATGGAAAAATGAAAATTTTTTCCTAATGATCCCCTTTACGTTTTTGCTCACAATTTTAAAAAATCAAGGTCCCCATTACGATTTAAAAAAATGAATTTTGAGAAAAAATTTCAATTTCTAAAATAGCATGTTGGCATAAAAATACGAGACAGAAAATTTTCCTAGTGCGTTACTGTACATATTTACTTTTTACTCATCTTTCTCTTTAGCTCGATAATGAGAACAATAAGAAAACGCGCTGGTTTTCTATAAATCCAGAAAATGCTATAGCTATGGTTCGATCGTTGAAAGAGGCTGAAGAAGTTATGGCTAGTGACAAAAGTGCTTTTTTATTGCCTGCCATTTTAATCATAAATTTCCAGGAATTGATCATGCGGATAAGAACGGTTACATTTATAATTCGAGATTCCAAGGACTAAAAGCACCCAGAGACCGTGATGACTTTGCGACATATATAGTGGGAGTGAGGCCTCCAAAAGAGAAAATTTCCGATGACATGAAGTATAATTTTGTATCTGTGAAAATAGCATACAAATATAAAGTAAGAGTTCAAATTTTATCTGGCTGAAATGCAATGGGAAAAAATTGGATAAAAAAACTATATTTAAGCTCAAAATTGGGTCAAAATTTCATTTGTTTTAAATCTTAAAATTGTACTACAAAATAGTTCTTGGTCTCAAATTGAGTTTAAAAAAATAGAATTTATACTTTTTTAATCACATTATATTTTTAGCGGATGTTTACGGATTTTTACCTACCTGAAGTTGGTGCTATACGTTTTAGAAAGCAGCTCCAAGAAGTTATCAGCAAATATGAGGAATTGACAAAAGGTAAAACTTCAAAAGAGGAATCGAAGCAGGCTAAAATTTCAAGCACATGAATCTATTGAAACTTATTTATGAAATGTTATTTTATTAGGAAATTTTATTGTAGTGATTATTTTGGCGTATGTTCAAATAAATTTTTTATTTTATTTTGCTTCCTTTTTTATCACGCTAATTCCTGTAAATGTCTTGAAAAAATTCTTGTTTTTCATCTTCGGCGTGTCGAAAATTTTTTTTGAATCATCTTCCAAAAGTTTTTTGCCTTCCTACGGGCCTGTGCGGCGTGTATGAAAGTTTGCCACATATACAAAATAGTTTTTTAATTATTGCTATTTTAGCCTAAGATCATTATGTTTCAAACTTTGAGCCATAATTTTTCGCAAGTGATCTGTAGATCAAATCCGATGAGGAAATCTGTCTATCAAAAATGTCCTTATTTTCTAACTATTGGACCTCCAAGTCTTTATGCAAATCTTCAATATGAACGGTTTTTATCTGGAGACACTAGAAAGAGGAAACCCTTGCCTGAAATAACAAAAGCTATTGAAATGGAGGTTTTTCTCAAATCCTATTCTGTTTTTTATAAAACCTCATTTTTAGCCAACCAAAACACATAGGTATAAAAATCTTTGCCGATCAATTGATTTTGTTTTTGGGCCAAAGAAATATTTTTTGAACTTAAGAGAAGGCCGAAAAGAAATTTTTGTGAGAATCGGAGAAGTTAGAAATTTTTGTCCAAATATTGAGTTCGCCAATTTTTTAGCTTTATCTGGATTCTACGAAAAATAAAAGTCACGAAATCTATATGAGTGTAAGCGTGGCGAAACTTTTGCTGGAAGAATTGAGAGAAATCACTAAAGTTATAAAGAAAAATGAAGGTGATTTTTTTCAATTTTCGATTGAAAATTTTTTAAAGGTACTTCGCCTGAACAGAAGAAATTGCTGTACGAGAAAAAATTTTTTGATGAGAATAATGGGCAAGTTTATATTTTGGAATTAATGGTTCGTAGTCAGGAATTTCTTGGAAAACTTGGAGAAATGACTTTGTGCATAATTGAGGAATCGATAAATGATAAGGTGAACATTTGCTCCATACATGGGCAGTGGCGTATGCAGGATTTTGATTTTTTCGATTTCGGAGGAAGGGCGAAACCCCAAAAACCTCATTTTTTCAATGAAAATTTTCGAAATTTTCCCTGTTCAATTTTCTTCAGAAATTTTTCGATTTCGGGGGGGGGGCGGCCCTTGCCCACGTATAAGTTCCCCCTTCAATTATTTGGTGGGGGGGGGATAAGGTGCAATTGTATTAATCTTACTTTTTTTAGGCGAAAAAGACGGTCTTTTTCATCCCTTCCAAAGGAATTCCTATTTTCCAAAAGAAGCTATCCATGATTCTCAAAATTTATGATGAAAGATTAAAATCGGATAAAGATAGATATCAGCAAGAAGAAACTACCAAGATAGAAGAGCCGAAAGAATGACTTATATGCAAATTTTATACTTGTTTATATTGTTATTGCTTATAATTAGGGACCCTCATAAAACCTAAAACCTGTACAAGATTTTCTAACAAGGGAAGGGTCATAGTTGATGCTGCGATTTTCTGAAAAAACCTATATTCGTGTAGATCATACCCATGTTTGTTAACAAATTTTTGATTTTAGCTGAAATTGGTCACTCTGGCCGAGCTGGAGGCCTCTAAAGGTCCAAAAATAGCCTTTATAAGTATAAAGCTTGGGTCAGAAATGATCGAAAATTGGGTTATTTTACCGCAAATTTGACTCATTTCACCGTTTTAGACCATGCCCTACATCCATAGACCGTTTTTGTAATGATTTAGAGTTTGAAAAACTTGAAGATACCTACTTATAATTATATTTTTTGTTAATAAAATTTGAATATTTTTATGTCATTTTGGTTTATTTTAACAGGTTATTCCTTAAAATCTGCTACATTTTTTGTATTTTATATTTACCATTTGCTGTATTGTTTTGGAAAAAAGTTGACCAGACTTCGTCTCAAAAGAACGTGTGTTATGAGTGGCCCTTCCTCAACTGCCAGCCGATTCTTAAAAATCAATAAAAATATCTTTGAGGCAGAGACAAATTTATTCGATTGGTAAAAAAGCCGAATCATGTTTTTTTCATCGCTAAATCGAAAGCTTTGGAAAATTGTGACATCTAAACAATTTTTCAAAAATAGATCAAAATTTTCGACCATCATCTTTGCATTTATAAATGACCTCACTTTTGAAGCGAAATTTTATAGATGATAAATTTGTGATTTTTTAAAACAGAAAATGGCATCTTTCTAACAAAGAAATATATTCTTAACGGGCGACCCCTAGGATCTAAGTTTCCTTTGCTCGGAGCGCCTCAAATCGCCCTGAATATTTTTTTCGATCTCAAAAACCCATTAGAGCATGTTTCGGATTTTATAGCATTTTTGGAGGTGTCTCAACTTTTTGCACAGTTTGGTCTGCCGTGAACAGTATCAGACGAAGTTTTAAATTTTTAAAAAATGTTAATTTTTACAATCTTTAGACTGCCAGGCGTATGTTTCGCAACTTAAACAAAGCTTTAACGAATAAAAATCAAATCCGACATTTTCCTAGCAAAAAATGCCATATTTTCCTTCCAGTTGGGCTTTCTACTTCATCCCAAAATATTCAAATGAAACGAACTCTTGCTAGTGAACAAGTACTTTTTTAAACTTTAAAAAAAATTTATTTGTTCTTAATTTCAGCCTACGACATGTTTTACTACAGTCGAAACGAATCCACTAAGCTGGATGCCTAGTTCAGCAACAGCTAATAAAGAAAATGATCCAGAAAATGTCAAATTACAATACGAAGATGGATTTGAGTATAATCGGATTTATTCAACATTGGTGGATTTGGAAGAGAAATTTATAAAAGCGCAACTAGAAAAATATAAAAAGACAGTTGAAAAAGTTCTTTGGGAAATTGGTGATAGAAAAATTGCTACTTTTTCTTGGACTGGATTTGTTGATGAAAATTTGAGGCTGATGAATATTGGGGACAATGTAAGATTTTTATGCAAATTTTATATGTATTTTCCTTTAGCTAATTTTAACACCCGAAATTTTTGTTGGTCACAAAACTATTAAAGGTTACAGAGGACGTATTGTTAGTATGCCCGATCGATATAACGATGACCTTGTACTTGAGATGGAGACTATGCCACCATTAAGAGAGCAAGAGATGTCATTTGTATCCGAGCTTGATTATGATTCTACTTCTTTTGATCGGTGAGGATTGTCCAATTTCTATTTATATGCACTTTTTAGGTTGAGAGACGCTTTGAAAATTTTTTCCGAGAACAAGAAGCGTCAGAAATTTATGAAGCAAGATATTTATGAAATTTTGCTAGGAAAGGGAAAATCCAGTGAAATTGCAAATAAAATGACTATTCCATCAGATATTGACGTATCTGGTCTACCAAAGCTCAATTTCAGTCAGACAAATGCTGTGAGAAAAGCGCTTTCAAAAAGTTTCACACTGATCCAGGTATACACTGTTTAGATAGCACAAATTAAAACTTTTAGGGCCCTCCTGGAACCGGCAAGACCCTGACGGCTGCGACAGTTGTTTATCATATAGTGAACCAAACTAAGGGGAGGGTCCTTGTTTGTGCCCCTTCGAATATTGCTGTAGACAACCTAGCAGAAAAAATCGCCAGCACTGGTTTGAAAGTGGTTCGCGTTAGTGCACACGGTCGTGATTTGAAATATTGCACTGTTTCATCATTAGAATTACAAAATAAAATAAAAGGACGTGTTCCTTTTTTGGATCAACTTATGGAGGAGAAGGTAATTTTAACATTTTGCTTAAATTTGAACCTAGATGTTTTGTTTGTTTTGAACCTAGATGATCCATTTTGGAGACCGGGTTGGGTTATTGAAAAGAAAACTTTTCGTTTCAATAACCCAACTCGGTCTCCAAAATGGATAATTTTTGTGTCTTTTATTCGTCTCATTGAGCTGAGAAAAATGCTATACTTGCTTTTTAAATTGAATTTTAAAGTTTTTGTAAAAATAATTTTTAAAATAAAAAATGTTTCAAATCGTAAGGGAACCGACCAAAAGTAGACGCTGATCACAGCAATCTATTGCACCCATTCTAGTGATCTTTTTTTGGCATACTGAGGACAAAAGATTATAAATATTATATTTATTAAAATTGGAAATTTTAGCAACGATTGGGAAGGCTGAAGAACCGTGATCAAATGCTGCTGAAAAAAATCAAGTTTAGTTTAGAAATGAAAATACTTAGCGAAGCGGATGTAATTTGCTGCACTTGTAGTACAGCGGCAAGTGAACAAATTGGCATGCTTAAACCGTGGGACGATCAAAAGTTTCAGTATGTCTTAATTTTAATCTCGACAAGAATTCATAATTGGAACAAAATTCCCGTAAACTTTGTTCTGAGAATATAGTTATACGTTTTGTAATGCTTTGCTAATCGTTTCAGTATACAGATTTTTTATTGAATCAGGTAACGTTGCTTAATTCAATAAAAAAAGCTGTTTATTGAAGCGAATGACGAAATTTTACAAAAAACAATCTTTTTTTCAGTATGCTAGCATTATCCGAAAGCTAGGAAAAACATTTAAGCCCACAATTTTTAGATGTGTCTTAATAGATGAATCAACCCAGGCCATGGAGCCAGAAACTTTGGTTCCAATTATGAAAGGGACTCAAAAAGTGGTCCTTATTGGTGATCATAAGCAGCTCGGACCTACAATAATGTCCCCAGAAGCAGTGAAGTATTTTAATTTTTATCATTATTAAAACTTAAAATGAATTTTAGTTTTGGGCTATCAAAGTCCTTGTTTGAAAGGCTTGTGGAGGCCGGACATGAATATTTCCAACTCGAAGAGCAATACCGTATGCATCCAGCGATCTCAAGTTTTCCAAGAAAAGTTTTCTATGATGGATTGCTTCAAGATGGCATTACTCATGGTATATATTTGTTTTTTATAGCAAAATACAATGTTCATTTTATGAAAATTTAAAAGATTGGTGCAAAAATCGATTTTTCCGCAAAAAATTCAAAAAAGTTTGTGTATTACAACGAAAAGCCTGTGTACAAATTCAAAATTTCAAATGAAATTATCTCAAAAACTGTAACGATTCAAAATATGTCGTAAAAACAAAAAATGCTTCATTTTTCATGAATTGTCCGAATATATAATTTTTACATAGAGTTTTTCCGAGTGGACTAGTACTTTTATGTTTAGAGCACAGGAAATGGCTAAATGTTGAATGGAATTTTCCTGTACCAAAAATCCCGATTATGTTCTGGAATGTAAACGGGAAAGAAGAGCAGTATCCCGGTGGAACTTCCTATTTTAACCGAATCGAGGCGGAAAATATTGCAAGACTAGTCAAAATCCTATTAGATGCTGGGGTTAGTCCAGGCCAGCTTGGGATTATTACTCCATATGAAGCTCAACGGGCAAATATTGTGCATTTGTTGATGCAGCGAGGGATTTTCAATCGGATTGATGAAGAATCGAATTTGTTTGATAATAATGGAAGGATTGAGATTGCAAATGTTGATTCATTTCAAGTATGCTGATAAGAAGATCGGCTGCTGGACCGTTTTTTCTGGGCCCTGTAAAGTGAAAAATAGCCAAAAACTGCAAAATTTTGAATAACTTTTTATGATATGAGTAAAAAGTGAAAAAGTATTGGGGAAATAAAAATTGAATACATTTTTAACATTTTTGCAAAAAACCACATCCAAAAATTTCTCAACGAAATTAGAAAAATCGATTTCAAAATGATGCTTGACTTGACAACTTTGCAAACACCATTTTGCAATCGATTTTTCTAACTTCCCCATACCTTAAAAATTACGCCACTTATGGTGGTCGGAGCACTTTGAACAGCCCAGTGAGTCGCTGCAGCGACCATAATTCTATTTAAAAATTAACCATTTTTTAGGGCCGCGAAAAAGACATCACTATCATCTCTTCTGTCCGATCAAACAAAAATGGCGACATCGGTTTTCTCAATGACGAACGTCGGCTTAATGTAACTCTAACTCGTGCAAAATATGGCTTAATAATCGTTGGAAATGCTCCAACCCTTAGCCGAAATATCACATGGAGAAGTTTGTTAAATATGTATCAAGAGCAGAGCTGCCTAGTCGAAGGGAATCTAAATAGTTTGAAACCTTTAAAAACGAGTTTGTTTAAAGCTAGCCAGTTGATGAAAGAAGGAAAGATTAGAAGCGTGGATGAAATTGAAGAGGAAGAGGTGTTTTGTGATTTTTAAAAATATATTGAAAATTTTTTTTTAGTCAAATGAAGAAAATCAAGTTATATTGAATGATGAAATGAGTAAAAAATGTGATGCAGAGGTAAGATTCAGATTCAGAAACTCAAGGCATTTGCCAAAATTTTGAAGAAAAAATATTTTCCCTAAAAAATCGGCTCTAGGATTTTTCGAAACGGAATTTTCGGAACGAAAAATAATTCTGAAAACTAGATTTTTTCAATAAATTTAACTATTTTTCGGTGACTATTCAAAATTTAATATAAAAACAAAAATGCCCTATTTTCGTGCGTTTTCAGAATATCAACAAGAATCGCATATTTTCCCGACATGAATAGTCCTTTAACCCCAAAAATTTAGGTTGTTAAACAATATGCTAAAATGCGAAAAGAGCTTCAATTGGCCGAAGAAAATTGGGCTAAATCCGATCGAGAAGTCGAATGGAAAACGATATATCGCGATATTCTTGAAAAACACGGCAAACGTATGTTGGAAATCCGAAATAAGCACGAAATAAGGGATGAAGAATCTTTAGGCAGTTAGATATAGTTTAGTGTCATTTTTGTATTATTTCTACAGGGTGTTGCAACAAAGTGCACATTTGTTTTTTGGGAGCCGGAAATATTTTATTCAAAAAAATTATCCCTCTAGGGGTAATTTCATGCGAGGAATCGATTGAGCGCATTATCGAATCCTGAAAATGCTTCCCATTTTTCGTATCACTCCTAGAAAAATGATTTCCAGATAAAAAAATTCGAAAAATGAACATTTTCGCTTCAAAAATCCGAATTTTCCCTAAATCGAAGTCAGGGAAGTATTTTCAGGGTTCGGGAATGCTCGCAATCGATTCCTCGCATAAACTTACCCCCAGAGGAGTTATTTTTAGAAGAAAATATCCGGGTCCCAACAAATCTCAAAAATACACTTTTATGGGACACCCAGTAAATTGTTGTGATATGAATTTCATTTTATACGGGTATATGTTGTTTCAATAAAATAGGAATACGTATATTGCCCCCATGACCGAGTAGCTAATTGCTTTGAATTATCTCATAGGGCGCGGGTTCGATCCCGCGCCCTAAAGTGATGTTTTAAATTTTTTGTCAACAGTCATGAAAATCTTTGCATATCATATTTTTATGCGGGGAACACGATGGTTCTAATATTTTTTCATGAAAACTTTTAGAAGAGTTGAAAACATTGAGAGAAAAAAGTTTTAGATTTTTCGATATCTCCAATTTTTCCAAGTTTTGATGTAAAAATATTAGCGCCATCGGTTTCTCAGCATAAAAATATGGATATGCAAAAATTTTCATGACTTTTGATAACAAAATATGACCTTAGGGCGCAGGATTGAACCCGCGCCCTATGAGTTAATGCCGAGCACATCAGCCACTTGGCCATGGAGAAAACCCATGATATGGTATTCGTTTTGAAGCGCTTGGCGAGCTGTGTCGATTGGAGACATCCTTTTTTATTTTTTACCCTTGAGTGCTGTCCATATATTGAGTGCTGTCCAGATTACGTTATCAATTTTTCGGATTTTTAGACCCCCCCCCCCCCAACGTTATCAAAAATGCACTAGCGTTATCAACTTTTTGTTGAGAGGGCTGACCCTCCCCCTCAATATGATAATGTAATATCTGGATGGCCCCTTGCTCACACCTTTTTCTCTTTGGTGCGCCGTAATCTTTTTTCTCTAATTCAAAGTTTTCTTCATTTTGTTGCATTTGTACAAAAAATCACCCTTTTCGCTATTTTCATGACCTTGATTACAAAAAACTTTCTATTTAGTGCAGATTTATTGACAAAAAGTTCCCTTAATTATATTGCA